>CAUYSK010070613.1:0-22814 GCA_963575035.1 Avahi laniger
TGAGGATGGGCTGGGCGCGGTGGCTCACGCCTGTAATCCTAGCACTCTGGGAGGCCGAGGCGGGCAGATTGTTTGAGCTCAGGAGTTCGAGACCAGCCTGAGCAAGAGCAAGACCCCGTCTCTACTAAAAATAGAAAAGAAATTATCTGGACAACTAAAAATATATAGAAAAAATTAGCCGGGCATGGTGGCGCATGCCTGTAGTCCCAGCTACTCTGGAGGCTGAGGCAGGAGGATGGCTTGAGCCCAGGAGTTTGAGGTTGCTGTGAGCTAGGCTAATGCCACAGCACTCACTCTAGCCAGGGCAAAAGAGTGAGGCTCTGTCTCAAAAAAAAAAAAAAGTTTGAAGATGCATCTCAACATATAAAACCCGGGGATGTAGCCAATGCAGTCATTGGCTCTAATTACAAAAGTGCTAGATTTTTAAAAAGAAAACTGGATAACGTACACTTTTCTAATCTAATCCAGTTTCAACTAATTTTTCAGAGCACAATATGCCAAGAATGTTGTTTTACATTATTTCATTTAATCTCTTCTAACTCTTTGACAAAGTGGGTATTTCTATTGCCATTTTATGGATGAAGATGCTGGGACGCAGCCAACCTCACTCAGCGAGTGAGCGCTGCCTCAGGACCCCAGGCCCTGCTCCTCGAGTTCCAGACCCGGTGCTCCCACCGTCTCCGCATTCTGCCATTGTGCATTCATGATACTAAATTCCATGTGATCAGTGGAGCTTTCAATAGGACCAGATTTTTAAAAGGTGCCTTTGTATTGAGTTATAGCTTTGTCCTAAGAAAATCCTTTCTAAATAAAGGAATCAACTATATAAATACAATGGGAATGTCACAGGATTCTCTGACTCCAACTAAATCACAGAAGTTTAGAGCTAAGGCCTCTCAGGTCACCTGTTTCTAGTACAAACTCCTTATTTAACAAGTCATGAAACTGAAGCCCAGGGAGTGGACTGACTGGCCCAAATCCACACAGATGGTTAGGAACAGAGCCAGACAGAGAAAAGCTCCCAGTTTCTAGTTCAGCTCAATACTTGATGCAAAAGTATTGTTATACTTTTGACAATGAGACCTCTTCTACCCCACTTTCCTAAAGACAGTGACATGCATCATATGTGTACTATTTCTCTGCATATAACATACCTAGAAGTATTTACAAATCATACACACACACACACACACACACACACACACACAATTGCTCAGGTAAATACTTTCAACAATTTTTTTTTAGGATAAAAAATTATATATAGTGAAAGTCTTTAACTGGAGGCTTTATCACCATTACATCTTATTAAGCAGCTTCGTTAGATGGTAAAGAATTATTTCAATCAATATTTTAATAGCTACAATTGGAACCTTCTCATCAAAGATAACTTACAAACACATACACATACCTACAAGCTACACGTGTGGCTATAATCACTTTGGGCAAAAAAAATAATTGTGCTATGTGATGATTATTATAAAATACATTTAAAATTTGCTTGCCAATTTTGCTCAGTAACACTGATTAGAAATGTGAATGCTATCACTAGTAAGAACTATGTTCATCTAAAATAATAATTATGCTTTCAGAGAGCTGAACTAAATAGTCACAATAAGAAAAGAGTCAGGACCCAAAATCCTTTTAATATCGTCAGATGTGGATGAGCTTAAGCAAAATGCTATGCCATGTTTATAACACTAAAAAGGTAGAAGACATTTTGAACAATTATGAATCCTTCCCCTTCCCACGTCATTCTTTCAGCAGTTAAATCAATCCCAGACCGTCAAAACTCAGTGTAAAAAAAAAGACAGTGAAATTGACTACACATCAGACTTTTACTATAAAATCATTCTGTGCTTTGCGCCTAGTATGTGCTCAATAAATATTTATTGATTTGGTTATTATTCATTGTTCCACTACCAGAATAAGAAATTATCTGTGCTAACAAGTCAAATACCCAGGAAACGAGAGAACAGAAATGTATTTATCATGTGTGGGTATGTCCACCTGAAATAACTCTTGATGCGTGTTTTACAGATAGTGGATGGTAAGATGAGCAATGCTCAGATGATTCTTCTCATCGACAATGCCAGGATGGCCGTGGATGACTTCAGCCTCAAGTACGTTTCTTCTTCAATGTTGTGTGGGTTTTTGTTTGTTTGCTTTAGAAAACAAAAACTCATCTTCCCATTACCCACATCTAAAATCTTATAATTAAAAGGCAAAGCAACAACAAATGCAATGTGTGGTACTCCAATGGACCCTAGTTTAAATAAACCATATATAAAACATATAGCATGGCGACACTTCAATGTGAATCAAGAATTAGATGATATTAAAGAGCTATTATTAATTTTAGGTATGATAAATATTATACTTATTTAGAAAAATGTCTGTTTCTTAAAGCATACATTCTGAAGTATTTAGTGATGAAATGTCATCATAGCTATAATTTTCTTTGAAATACTACAGCCATGAATATAGATGAAGCAAATATGGCAAAATACTAAAGGTTGCTAAATCCAGATGATGGGTATATGGCTGTTTATTATTCTCTTCTTCCGACTCAATGTAAAAATTGACATAGAGTAACCATCACAGAAAAGCATAGCATGAAACAAACATACAAAGGGTGCCCTGTATGTATTCATTTTCTCTGATTAAACCTAAAGAATAAGGGATTCGCCTCTGAATTAAGGTGAATCCTTTCAAAGACCATGGCCTTCCAACAACAGGTGCACTCTTCTCTTCCTTCTACCCAAAGGTATGAAAATGAACACTCTTTTAAGAAAGACTTGGAAATTGAACTCGAGGGCCTCCGAAAGACCTTGGACAATCTGACCATCATCACAACAGACCTGGAGCAGGAGGTGGAGGGAATGAGGAAAGAGCTCATCCTCATGAAGAAGCACCACGAACAGGTAGGATCCCCAACCTTGCCGCCAGGGGCACCTGGTAATGAGCATAGCTCTTCACCTGCACATTTCAGGGCAATTCAATAGCTGCAGAAGAAACCACCACCTGGATACCAGTCTTAGTGTCCCTCAACCTAAATAATCATAAAAAAATAAATATTTAATTTTTCCAATGTCAAGTTGATTCACATGTCAACCATAACAACCAAAATGCGATTATACTTAATGATGAGTTGGTCAACGGTTTTGTTACACAATGTTTACTTAGACATATTTGTTAATACGATACTATAAGACTAAATGTGTGAGACTGAACTTCCTACATTGACCTATGCAGCAAATTGGGGAACAATAGAATAAACAGAATCTGCTACAGACCAAGATAAATAAGATTCATGGCAAAACTTAAGAATTCTGATTTCCAGAAGCATTTAGCTGACTTTTAAAAAGTTGTCATCCATCTCAAGTCCCTGAGACTCTGATAAAATGATAGAAAAACAATTCCCATTTTAGGCAAACAAAATTGCTTCTGAACATCAAAGAGCCCAGTTTCTGAATAGCTGGTTAGACAATGATTGTTAATTAAACCTTTCCTGTGGCTGCTTGGTTTTCATGAAATCCTATGGGCGTCAGCCCTGCAGAGTCACAAGGCCTTGACACGATTTTGAAAGCCACTGCACTTTCTGGCTTTTGTTGACTGAACTGTTTCCTAAAAGCTGTGGCGTATAACCTGAAATGTTCAACTGCTTAATTCATTGTGTGGTCGCTTCACCAATGAACATTTGGTGAAGAGGATTTTGCACACTGTGCAAGCATAATTCTTTCTGAAATATTTTCAACCAGGGACAAAATCAGTAATCGCAGAGGCTATTCAATTACCTGTCTCGTGCTATTCTTTATTTTGTAAAATTATTAGAGGAAAAGTGCATATGGTGCTTTGTCATCAGAAGGTAATAACTGAGAAACCAAACCAGCAAAAGTGTAGCAACCACATAGCTGAATTTTTGAAACATCCATTTACTGCTGCCAATCAACACAACAGTCCAGCCTTGTGATCGTCACAGCAGATTCGTTTGCTTCCTCTGTTATTTAACAGGAAATGGAGGAGCAGCATGTGCCAAATGACTTCAAGGTCAATGTGAAGGTGGATACAACTCCAGGGGAAGATCTGATTAAGATCCTGGAGGATATGAGGCAAGAATATGAGCTTATTATAAAGAAGAAGCACCAAGAATTGGACACTTGGTATAAAGAGCAGGTAAAAGACAGGTTCCCCAACTTGCCAAAGGTTCCATTTCTATGTGGCCCCAATGCTGACACCTCTGTCTCTCTTGTTCCCACAGTCAGCGGCCATATCCCAGGAGGTGGCCAGTCCAGCAGTTGTTCAGAGAAGCCAAAGTGACATCCATGAACTGAAGCGTACTTTCCAGGCCCTAGAGATTGACCTACAGGCACAGTACAACAGGGTGAGTCGGGGCTAGGAAAATCCCGGATCCCACATCACCTCCTCCATAAAGCCTTCCTTGATTTCTCTCCCAGGCCACAATACCCCAGATCCCTTGGGACAATCTCTCACTTTCCACTTTCCATCCAAATTGTTCATGATGAGAATGATAATAAGAGCTATCATGCATTGAGTGTCCAGATGGTGCCAGATGTTGAGTGAAGTGGTTCATTGTATTAAATATCATTAATTCTCACACTGACCTTTCCAGGTAAGTCTTAGTGTGCCCATTTTAGAGATGAGGAGATCAACACTCCAATAGTCAATTGGCCAAGGTCACATAGCTAATAAAGGATCACTGGTGAAACCAGTGATGTTTTGCAGGGAGGATTCTGGACCCTCATAATCTCCGTCAGTGCCCTCTCCACTTACAACCAGGCTGCCCTTGCAATCCCCAAGATAAAGAAATTCTGGTGTCAACATGGTAGATGGCAAGTCCAGGCCTGGCTAACTCCAAAGTACTGCTCTAGTCATTATGTATGTGAGTAAGTTCCTGTGTCCAAGTCATTTCTATCATCCTCATGGTTTAGGAAAATGCTTTGCATGAGTGTCATAAGCATTTAAAATTTATTAAATAAGGTCTATCATTTGATTCCCTTTATAGCCTATTGAATCTTCTAATCATTCATCAATATAATTCCTGAGTGCTACTCTACCCTTGGTCTTGAGAGGAAACAATATGTTCATTTTTGTTGTAGATGCACATGGCAAATTACTGTTATGTTTCATGAATCAATGATGGTGAACAGTCATTAAAAATGTGCACTGTGTCTTGGCTGTGAGTCTATTTTAAAAATGTACTCTATAGAGGCAATGATAATGAGCATAGAAATAATTATAGTGCTTTTCAGCTTTCAAAGTATTTTAACATACACTATTTCACAATGACCCTGTGAGGTGGGCAAGGCATTCATACCCGTTTTCAATCACACTGCTGTCTGGCAGTATTCTTAGCATGGAAGATTCAGTAATGAAGGAGTTTATATTCTAGTGGGAATGATATACCATAAATGTGCAAATCATCAAAATACATGTTAGATGGAGAAAACTGCTACAAAGAAATGAGGGATGGGAGGAGGTAAGATGTGCCAGGTGGTCAGGAAAGGTTTTACTGTCAGGGTGACAGCGAGCAAAGACTAATAGAGATGAGGAGGTGCTTCTGTGGCTATGGGATGTGTTCCAGGTGGAGGGAACAGCAAACGCAAAAGCTACAAGGCATCAGTATGTCCAGTGAGTTGGAGGGACAACCGGGAAGCCAGTGAGGCTGCAGTGAGTGAACACAGGAAGAAAGCAGAGAAGAGGAAAGTGGCGGGGAGGAGGGAGGGAGGGTGGGTGGGAGGACAAGGTCATGGGGTCACAGTGGAGTCAGATTGCTTAGGGCTTCCTAGCCTACCTTGGGGGGAGGTCAAGAGGAACTAGAAACAGCAGGTATGGATGACTCTTTGAGGAGCTTTGCTGTAGGTGAAAGAGAACAGAGAAATTGGATGATAGCCAAAGGTAGATATGGCTTCAGGACAGAAAAATTGTAAGACGGGAGGAGTTATTCTATTTGAAATCTGGTGGGAATAATCTGGTAGAGAGGAGAACACTGATGATGCAAGAAGGATAGCAATTGCTGAAATGGCCGGAGCACAGACAGCTCATGCATAATAACTGGAGGGAAGCGAGTACCCGGACACGGATTCAAGTGTGTGGGTGGAAGTAAAGGGGGAGCGAGGGGGAGTCCTCTCCTAACTGCTTTCAGAGGAGAAGGCATAAAATAGCCCTCTGGGAGAATAGGAGAGTGACTAGACCAGGAAAATGTGGTTTAACTGCCAGTCAGCGTCAAGGGCCCCCTGCGCTAGCAGCCATGATACAGTGAGAGTGTCCAGCACAGTTAAGAATTCTCTTTAAGATTAAAGTCATGTGCTCCAGAAAAGCAGGTGCTAAATCCAAACAGAACCAGGACTTGAACCCAGTGCTCTGTATCCTAGCCCAGAAACTTCATTCAGCAGCTTTTAGAACTTCTTCAAAAATGACAATGTGTTACCATTGTAATAATCAAAAGGCTTTGCCAGAGACTAGGGCTGCCAGATTCCCCCAATCAAAACACAGGACACTCAGTTTAGTTTGAATTTCAAATAAACAGAAAAGATTTCTTTTAGTATAAGTACGTCCCATGCAATATTGGAACACTATTTGGGACATGCCTAACACCAAAAAATTACTCATTGCTCATCTGAAATTCAACTTTAACTAGATGTCCTCTACTTTTGTTTTTTTTTTTTTTTTTGAGATCCTTCTCTGAAGAAGACAGCAGTCTCATTTGCTATCTCCTTCTGGGAGTTTTCAATCTAGCCAGAGATAAAATGTAAACATAGGAGGTGAAGAACGGTCCAGAGCAAGGCAGCAGATGCCTCATGCCCACATGAGTAGCACAGACAATAAACGCAGCAGGAGTGCCACGGGCTTGCCAAAGGCTCCCTGATACAACGGTTTTATGCCCAGAAAATGGGCTTCAAAAGTCCTAACCTGTAAGTCAGCCTGCTTGTCATCTTGGTGTCCCCAGCAGCCACCGGGACTCCTAGAAGAATAGTTGGCATATGCTAAGTATACAACAAGCACGTGTTGTTGAATCAATCAAGCCATCAATCAGCTAACGAAAGAAATATCATTTCCTCTTTCAGAAATCTGCTTTGGAAAACACGTTGTCAGAGACCCAGTCTCGGTACTCCTGCCAGCTGCAGGACATGCAGGAGATCATCTCCCACTACGAGGAGGAACTGATGCAGCTGCGCCATGACCTCGAGCGCCAGAACAACGAATACAGGGTGCTCCTGGGCATCAAAACCCACCTGGAGAAGGAAATCGCCACCTACCGCCAGCTCCTGGAGGGAGAGCGCGACGGGTAAGGCGAAGTCGGCACAAGAGGAGCAGGCAAAGAGCTCTTGGGTGTGTGTTTCTGTCCCTGAAAGGTTCTGTTAGCAGTAGTCACTCCAGAGAAAGAAAGATTTGTGTTGAATTTCTCCAGAAGATATCTATATCAGGTGGCATTTGATTAAGCAGCAAATGTGAATTAATCAGCTAATACTCCTAGGACACTGAGATTTACAGTCCGAACAGTTAAAATTAGTGCATTAAAATCTCTAGAAAAAAACAACTGAGAAGGTTTTGGCTATTGCGTTTCCCAGTGGGAATGCACACAATTTTGGCTCCAAAAATAGAAGATGAGGAACGTTTCAGCTTAACAGCAGGAAAAGATTCCTAAGAGACTGAGATGTCTACATTTTCAGTCTGATATTTCTGACAACCCTAGGAAATGACAATACTTGGCCATATAAAGGGCACATACATTCTGTGACCCAAAAGGAAGGGTAAGTTAGAAGTTTAAAAAAAATACATACATAAAATGTTATTGGACCAAACCTTGAACAATCTGAGAAGCTTGAGACCTGGACCCTGGAAGGGATCCCAGTGGAGGCAAAGCCTGCAGCTCTGAACAGAGGCGGTGGTTTGTAGACCTCACGTGATCCCAGGGTTAGTGCTAGGAGGTACTCACGGCCTTCCGGATCCGGGAGCTTCTCCCATTAACTCATGACCTTGAGACAGCTGAGCTCAGATAATTATCCTCATTAAAGAGCTGAGAATTTACAAGCAGGCAAATGAAGTTAGTTCATTCTGAGTCTTTAGGATTGTTGCTAATACTAAGTGTGCTTTAACCTTTATCACTTTTATAGGACAATGGAAGAATCTAAGACGTGCATGAAAGGTAAAAAAAAAACTTTCTTTCATTGTTTGAATTTATTTTTTTTTTTAACAAATCAGCATGTTTATCCATTCTGTAGTAATCATAATCCTTAGTGTGCTCCCAAATGTCCTGTGTTCAAAATTTATTTCACTCCCAAATGGTCAGGAATTTTCAGTTAACAAATTAGGTAATACAGAATGCAGTGAGCTCTCATTATTGTCCTCAGTATACATGAAAGCTCTTTACAAGCAGTAAAGAAGATTAAAATAATAATTAATAGTATTATATCTTTATTAACTAACTCCCCTAGGAAATTAAGTGGAAATGATTTCACGTCATTTTCCCAACTGTATTCTGTTGAACACCAGTGTTCCATGAGATGTGAATAGAGTATCATGAAAGATGTGTTCTATGGCCAGATAAGGTTGGAAATACTATGTACCATGACCCTCTTCTTGAGCAGGTGTGTTGCATTTCAGTTTGTTAAAGATGGAATAAATACTACTTTGAAGAATAAAAGGAACAAGACAGAGAAAGTAACAATGACGAAAGTTTTACTTTGTTTAACCCAGTATTCCCAAACATCTTTGACCTGGGAAACTTATTTTCTCAGATTTCCCTTTATATCTCACTGGAAAATTCCAGCAGAACAGAGTCTGGGACAAGTGGTACTTTCTGATTAGTTTGTGGTAAACCAGTTCCAAGGCATTAGAGATTCAGATGATCAGAGTTAGAGGAATCAACACAGCTGGTCTAACTCTATCCTTCTGCAAGATATGACAGAAAGTCTTTGAGCCTCTCCTTATGCATGTCCAAGGATGGGGACCCATTACTCGATGGGATGACCCAGTCTTCTGTTAGAGAGGTTTGATTTTAACAGAGTTCTCCTTTGTATCTCTGTTAATGGTTTCAATCCTTCCCTGTGGTCTATGATTGGTTTATTGATGTGTCAACAAGGCACTTATTCGAGTAAGTCATATCTTTGAAAACCGCCATGATAAACATCCCTCGCTGCTCACCTATCCCTCACATGGCACACTTTCTAGATTTTAAAATGAGGTGTCTTGGATGGCATTTAGTGTTCTGTAAGCTCATAGGATCTTTGGTGCAAGTACTCCAAAGCCCACACATGCAGAAGGGACTCCTCCAGTCCTTGTGGTCAGAGACGAGATTCTGAATCAGGTGCACCAAGGATGAAGGTCTTGACCTCCAAAAGGTGACACTGTTCAGGGACCCTCATTTGCTGGAGAGTGGGAGGAAAAAACCCTCTTTGAGGAGATCCCTTTTCACTGCAGCAGAGCCCACCACATGGCTTGGTGATCATTTTGGAAGGCACAGAGCCTTCAGGGGCTGAGGGCAGGGAGCCGAAAACTAGTACAGTTCGTATGGTAGAGGGAGCATCGCAGTGACCTCTCCGGTGCTCTTTCCCTCAGTGTCTGCAGCTCCAAAGATCAAGGCCATCACACAGGAGAGCGTCAACAGAAGAATAATTCTCTCCCAAGTGAACGAGATCCAAAAGTGTGCATGAGGCCAATGAGAGTTTCTGCCTGTTGTAAAAGCTATTTTCCCCCAATGGAAAGTCCCCACCCAGATACTAATGAGTGAGTCCTAAAAGGTATCTGTGAAGTTATCAAACTCAGAAACTTTTATTTCTTTTCTCCTTAACAATCTCACCAGACTTCCCATAATGTTCTTAATATATTGCACTTTTGAATCTAAATAGGAGCTTATGAATTTAAAGCTCTACTTTCCCACTACAATCTTCAGATTCCCATCCTTGTGCGTCTGTTTTGTAGCCAATAAAACTCCAGACCAGCTGCATCATGTCTTTTTTTCTATGTCATTAGGCAAGACAGCACCCCAATGTCTCATCCTAACAAGGGTTCCTCAGGGCATTGTCTGTGAAAGATCCAGAGGGATCTTAATCCTTCAAACACATCCACGGCAGCCAAACATGGGGCAGCATTGTCACCACGAAGCCATGCAACCTAGGCATGAGATGTGGTCCATGGGGCTCTCCAGGCTTCTGCCAGAGGGAAGGGAAGGACAGAAACAGAGAAAAGGAAGCCCAGAAAGCCTCACTGGGAATATGAAATGACCAAAAATTATCCCATCTTACTTTAAAAAAGAAAAAAATCTGAAGGGCTTAAAAGAGATTTAAAGCTAGAAAATGAGATTCAGAAAAAAGAAAAAAATCCTCATTACAAAGGAATATTAAGACCCTAAAAGAGGAAGTGATTCATCCAAGATCCAAATTGCAAATATTAAGATCCAGAGTGTTATGTTGAGCTCTAGTAGATGGCCAAACCTACTCTGTCCCTCTGCCCTCTGAAGAAGATGCCGTGTTCTCACATCCTAGGAGGGTGGTCATCGTTCTGAGGCTGGTACAGAGGAGCTGCCCCGGAGAGAGGAAAGCAGAGATCCACGTATCCATTAAGACATCATCAGTATGTTGTACATGGAATTATAAGACATTAAAAACTTAAGAGACCATAGGCATAGGATAGTCAAAACCTCCCATTTCACAGACAAGTCAACCAAGGGCCAGAGCAGTGAAGGCATTTACTCAAACACTGACCAGGTGCAGCGGGGTCTAGGTCCAGGTCTACTGACTCCCATAACAGTCGCTTAACTAAAAGTGGGTGTAATTTAGTGCCCTTGTCATCTAACACATTGGCAATGCCCTGTATATATTTTTTTGTCTCTGCGTTTTAATACTCTCTTGGAAAGGATTGCTTTTGATATTTTCTGTTAAAACTGGATTCATCTTCTCTTTAAGGCAACAGTTGGTGTTTCTGATCCTTAATGCCCAAAGAAGAGAAAACCAGCCCCTAACAATCTGAAATCAGGCAAAAAGAACCCAGGATAACAACCACATCATTGCAAAAACGTATTATTGGTTTGACTAAAACACACGAACCCTCTGGTGTAAAATTATAAATTTATCTTTACTGTGTGATTATTTCAAAGAGGCTAAAAAATAATCAATGCACAAACATCTTCAGTGAGTTTTCTTTGTGCAGTATTTGTATATGGCATCTTTTGATGTTATTTTGGGCAAGAATGGATACATATCAGACTTCATTAGTTCTCTTTTTCTATTTCATTTTACTAAAGAGAATCTCATGTTAATAGGGTACTATAGTCTCAAAGCAGATGTAAAAAATGAATTTTTTCTCTATTTTAGCACCAATTCATTCTGCTATTTTGGACATTATTACCTCTTTCTTGAAATCTAGAAAATATGCATAAAATACACATTTTTCTCAAGGTAAAGTTTGAGCACTGCTAGAAAATCTTTTCAAGAATATTCAGAAAGAAAATGGACAACTGAAGAGAAAATTATAATATCAGACCCAGAAAATAATCACTAAGCTTCCATTTATAATCACAGTTTACATGTGATTTGGTAATAGCAAATCATAACATATGAATAATTTTTTACCCAAGGACTTAAAATCTTCTAAAGTCTTATTAATTTTCACAGTATCAATGAAGGTGACTAGCTATTCCAGTTTGCCCAGGAAACTCCTCAGTCCCAGACAAACTGGAGAGGCTGGTTACCCTGTAAATAAGGAATTGCTGCTGTTTCACTAAGAAGAGGGAAGTAGAGAGAAATTAAACCATTCACCTGAATAAAGAGACAATTCCATGATTTGGGGCTCTAGGTAACATAGACCTTTCTCTCACATTGAAATCAGTCCAAAAATCTTTCAGAATTATAAGTCAATTAATGCTTGCATGTTCAGGTGAGTTACGAACTAAAGAAGTTTTTGTTTGTATTTGGTTTTGACCAGCACACACCCAACCCACATCAAGGAGGTGGTAATAAATTCTACTGTTTTCATTCCAGAAACACTTTGAATAAATAGCAGTCATCATTCTATTGCCCAAAATCCAACTAAACAAACAGTTGGCTCACCCAAAGAAGTATAAAGTATTAATTTGGAATTTAATATTTATGTCAACATATTTGCCCACAGTATCATAAAAGGGCTGAGTGAATAGATATATCTAATATTGCTCAATCCAATCAAATATATGCCTTTATAGATTCATTTTTCTGCTACTATTTTTACACACCCTTCCTGTTGATGATGTGTGAAATTGGGATCTAAACTTTGTAAAAATCCATTATTAAAGAGGGTAGCAGTCTCCTATCCAGGTACTGACCGGGCCCGACCCTGCTTAGCTTCCGAGGTCAGACGGGATCAGGCACGTTTAGGGCGGTGTGGCTGTAGATAGATTTTTTTTCTCAGCCAAGTAAAATACTAACATACGCAAATAAGAGACTCACTGGGAAAACATCTTTAATCCAAGTGACTAAACTGAGACAGAGTCTCGATCTGTCGCCCTGGGTAGAGTGTAATGGCGTCATCACAGCTCACAGCAACCTCAAACTCCTGGGTTCAAGTCATCCTCTTGCCTCAATCTCCCAAGTAGCTGGGACAGTAGGCGCGCCTGGTTAGTTTTTCTATTTTTAGTAGAGACAAGGTCTTACTCTTGCTCAGGCTGGTGTTGAACTCCTGAGCTCAAGGGATCCTCCTGCCTCGGCCTCCCAGAGTGCTAGGATTACAGGCATTAGCCAAAAAATTAATTTAGGAAACACATCAACAAGTTTTTCCTTAAAAAATATTGAATTGTTTTAATATTTCCCAAATGCAAATTTTATATTTCTCCAATGGCTCATCAAGGCATTACACGTAAATTCAAATCAAAAGACATTAGCATTAGATGAAAACACGGAAATTCATTGATTGAACGTTCTTGTTTGAGAGATGAGGAAGCTAAAGACTAGAAAAATCAGCCAGGCCCTCCTGGGACTTAGGTCTTGTTCCTATTCATTCCAGCATCTCTGACATATGGAAACACCAGAATTGAAGAAAACATCATATATTCTTAAAAACTCATAGCAAATTTAAAATAAAAATTCTAAGTATATGAACTATGGAAAAGCCAAATTAAGGTATGCATTCTTAAACTGGAACCAATATACATATAAAAATGCCAATAATTGCAAGGAAAAAGTAAGCCAGAGGCAGGTACTAAAGATTGGATTTTTTTGGTTCTCTTTACAAATTATGTAACACAGATTATATTTAGCATAGAGACTTTTAAAAGTTTGCCCTGTGTGAAATAATATAGCATGTCATTTCTTTGGGATAAAAATAACATAATTCCAACAATACTGTTTATGGACACTAAGCAATATGGTACCCACGTTACACATACACCTATTTAGTCTTTCACAAGAGCAAATGGATACTGAATAATGGTATCACTTTCTGAGCATACTGTAGATATTGGTGGCCCCAATGAGTCCATACCACCAGCATTCATGCCTTTCTGTAGTGCCTCTCACATTTACTCTGGGCGTAGTTGTGTGACTCGATTTGACCAATAGAGCATCAGCAAGCATGACACAAGCAGAGGCTTAGTAAATGCTTGCACACTGGGGTTTATCTTCTTGGGATGCCCCCTCTAGAAAGCCAACTACCATGCAAGCAGTTCAGTTCCCCTGAGACCACCATGCTGGGAGGAAGTCTAAGCTAGCCTCGTGGGAAGGGCACACCAAGGAAAGCTGAGGAATCCAGCCAATGGCCTTAACCAAGGCTCTAGACATATGACTCAGGTGGAGCCTTTCCAGCCAGTTCCCGGCCATTCAGCCCAGTGCAGCTGAGGCCCCAGATATTGCAGAGCTAAGACAGGCCTGAATCCAAAATGCTGACCCACAGAATTACAAACAGACAAAATAGTTGTTATTTTAAACCAGTAAGTTTTGGGGTGGTTTTTCATGCAGCAATGGATAAGTGAAACAGAGTATTTCAAATAGAAGAGTCTACTCTTCTCTCAGTGACAACCACTGATTTAAGGAGAACCAGTCCATTTGCATGCTACCAAACTTTCTACCAGGATTTTAGTTATTTTAACATTGAAATGGACCTCCACAGAACTCCTGACCCAATAACCACAGATGAAGCATCAAAGCTTGCAAGAGAAAAGCCAAGGTCTACTCTCTTCAACGACGGCAGAAAGTACAGCTATTGTCCATGCAGGGTCCCAGCTGTGGTGATATATATATCGGTTTTCATCCACAATTCCTGGCACATAACTCCTACAGTCCTTGGTATAATGTTGGGGCACTGTAGGCCTCAGAAGATGGAATCTCTCTCTCTGACCTTCTCCTGTCCTCCTCTCTAATCTGATTGTGGGTCAAAAGACCTTCATTCCAGAGAGGGTCCTACCCCACACCCGAGGATGCTGCACAGAGAGGCCAGGAAGAACCTGAACAGACAGGCTGTGCTGGGTTTAGATCGTGTCCTTTTTGTCTAATCACATTTCTACACAGTTGTCAATCTTGCCTATGTCATGAAGCCTCCATAAAAGCCCAAGAGGACTGGGTTCAGGGAGCTTCCAGATAGCTAAATGCATGGAGGTTCCTGGGGAGGGCATGGACGCTCCATGCCCCTTCCCCTGTATCTCTGCCTACTCATCTCTTCATCTGTATCCTTTGTAATATCCTTTATAATAAGCCAATAAATGTAAGTGTTTCCCTGAGTTCTGTGAGCTGCTCTAGCAAATTAATCGAACCCAAAGAGGGAGGGGCTCAGGGGAAACCCCAACTTGAAGCTAGTGAGTCAGAAGCTCCAGAGGCCCAGACTTGTGACTGGTGTTGGGGTGGTGGGCAGTTCTGGGGACTGAGCCTCACCCTGTTGGTAGATAGTGTCAGACTTGAATTAGAGGACACCCATGGTGTCCACAGCTTGCTGTGTAAGGAAAAATCCCCACATTTGGTCACAGAAATCGTCTTCTGTATTGTTGATCATTGATTGTTGTAGAGTTTAGCGGAAAGCATGGTTTGAGCAGTGTTTTACCAAAAGCACCAGCTCTCCTCCCTGCCCCTGTACAAATGGGGTCCAAGTAGGGTAGCCCCAACCTGGAGAGAGGAACAGTCCCTGCTCCTCACTAGATCATGCCAAGATGTCCAGATAAATTCTTCTCCTTCTTATCTTTGAGTTTCAATTCCTTTTGACTCTATCTTCTAGTTCCTCATTCCAGGGACATTAACAATTTCCCTACAAATATTTATGCTTACAGTATCACACAGATCAAGAGTTTCACTGAAAGGTGATCTATTTTCAAGGTAGGTAAGCAATGTCTCCTTCACCAAGAAAGTAGGAGGCATTTACAGATTAAGATGATCACGATTATTACATAGCTCCTGGTTAGAATGTTTAAGTTCATAAGTTGGTAAGATCCTTTAATATAATTCATTCACTCTTGGCATGATTCTTCACAATGCCATACTTCGAATGCTGTGCTCTTATAGATCCTTTAATCAATAATACTTTTAAAATTTTTGGTGTTTACATAGCCTCTGAAGTGTTTTGTTGGTTATTTGTGTATCATGACAACATTGGTTTTCCAACTTACTACATACCTGAGTTCATCCCCATGAGTGTGACTCATCCCCCATCTAATTTATTCTATTACAACATCTACCTGTCACTGTCATTCTTAAGAGGATTAGAGAGTTTCTAAAATATATTTGCAGTGAGGTCATGTAAAAAAGAAAAGACAGTGCCTCCAACATACTTAACAACCTGATGACCTAACCATACTTAGGAGTTTTACTTAAGAACACTGTGTGTGTGTGTGTGTGTGTGTGTGTGTGTGTGTGTGTGAACATTCCAGTACATGGATTGTCCTACGCACCAAAACTTCTCTTTGAAATTTAAATGAGAATTCATCTAATAAAACTATGAGTCATCTAATGCTAATTCCAAGGTACACATACACAACAGAGCACCTACACATGTGATATACATGCACATATAGCAGAAGAAATTTTTTAAATAACAACTATGTTTGACTGAGCTCTACATTCATGATCTCATTTAACATTTGTCACAACCCTGCTGGGTGTTATTATCCTCCTTTTACAGTTGAGGAAACTGAGGCTCAGATGGAGTGTATTAACTTGCCTATGGCCACACAACTATAAAATGGTGGAACCAGAATTTGGACCCAAGGTACTTTCTGTTTGTGTCCCACAAGTCACAAATGGTTGCTAAAGAGTTTTGTAAAACCTCAACTTGGGCAACACATTTTGATGAACACTTGCTGATGGTTTTTATCTAAGGTGAGACTCCAGGCACAAGAAATCTGAATTTTCTATTTTGAAATCAGAACTCATATTTTTCAGAGGGAATTAGTGGTTTGACATCATTTGCATCATACTAGAATAATATACATGAGTCAGGAGTAGACACTCAGGACCAGAGGACAGGTTTTTATGACCTAGAGCTACCTTCTCATCACTAAAACTTTGAAGTATCCAATCCTCTGTACACAGAGGTGTTCTCATAACTTGCAACTGTCTTAGCCTAAAACTATACCAATCAGCACCAGGGAAGCTGATGCTTCCCCAAGAGCTTATCAAGTTCCAAACCTGGAGGATCTCGCACCTTAAATATCTGTCCAGTTAGATCCTACAGTCCTAGTTTCTGTCAAAATCATCTCTCCCCACACACTCAGAAAACATGAACGAATAAGAAAGTCAAAGAGGAGGCAGTGATGATGGACAGGCCACAGTTATACCAAATATCTCCAACTGGAAGTTATCACCTGGAAATATTTTATCCATAGTCTTATCACAAAAGCATATGGTGAAGATTTCCATGTATCACCCACAGCACCGTAGGAAGCAGTAGTTTCTGGTCGCCACCCAGTCCAAAGCATTGCCTAACAGTGTTTCTCAGATCCTCGTGTGCGTACAGACAACCTGGGCTCTTGCTCGAATGCACATTCTGCTCTTGTTGCTCTGGGTTGGGGTCCAAGATTCTGCATTTCTAACAAGCTCCCAGGGGATGCTGAGCTGCAGATCCATGGACCACACTAGCAAGCAGTAAGATGATAGATGATCTCAATCCATCAGCTATTTGACCCATCCCCCACACCGAATGTCATATCTATAAGCCAGTCTCAGTTCGATACAGATTGACCTAGATGAACAACACAGCAGGAAAGGTGACTCATTAGGAGCCCCTCCAGCACAGCCTTGCTCAAGGCAAGCTAACCCTGAAAGACCACAGATGACACTAGGCCTCGAAAAAGGTGTTGCTCAGGTTCTTGCCAAGAGTAGAAGACAGAATGAAGTCTGGAAATTAAGGAGATCAATCACCTTGTCCCAAATTATTCCTGGACTCAATGCCTAGTACAAGCTATGGGAAGTTCACAGCAAATCGGATCCATTGGACGGGATGAAAAACATTATCCAAGGTTGTCTATTGCATTAGTTGACACGGCACTAGGAAGTACACCTCTATCCACAAATGAGTGAGTATTCACTTATAAAAATCTTCCTAAATTCTCTACAGGGACCATTTATGTATTTGGTGAGCCAAACAATGGCTGAAGTTTTTTGAAAAAAACAACAATAACTCTAACTGTGATATTATATCCTATTCCACAGTGAACTAAACCAGCCTGGACTGGTTGCTTTCGTGATTGCTATTGATGTCATTATTTCTTTGTTTTCAAAAAATTCATATTGGGATGAATGGAGTTGGAATAAAGAACCAACGCAGAAGTCATTATTAAACACGTTCCTTGTGGCTGCTATGGTGCCAGTCACTATTAGGAAGGCAAAATAAGGAAGTGAGAACTTCAGAGAAGGAAATTAAAGTATGCAAAACAATCCCTTTGCCCAACTGCAATTCCTGTCACCCATAATCATGGTAAGTAATCCTAATAATTACTACCTTTGCTTGTATTATGATAAGGAAATTGATTTGAAAGAGACAAAAAGAAAACTTGTCTCTTCAGTAAAGCTCCTTCCGCCCCCTTGAAATTGCCTCCCACACGCAATGAAAACTTCATAAAGCCACGCATGACTCTCCTGCCCAGTTCCACCAAGTCAACGCCTGTGACTGGCCTCACACCCTTCTCGAGCATCCAGAGCCTTCCCCAGGAGGACCCAGCTTGTTTTTCCAGAGGGCAGCAGTCATTACCTGAATGGCAGGTTTGCAAGGCAAGCTGCCTTAATGTGTGGCTTTGTAGACATCATATCTGGGTTGTCATTAACGTCCTCTGAAAATAATAATCAGCTGGTAGACCGAAAAAGGGCATTCTGAGAAAATTCATTATTACAAGTGTTTGGGGCCCATGGAAAGCATAATTTATTTACTTTTTAGTTAATCAAAGAAAGGGCCTGCTTATACACACCACGCAAGCATAACAGTCGCCCCAAAGTTTATGAACTGCACTTGGCTGAGCATTGAGAGGTGCACACAGTAGTTGGCAGCCCTGGCGATGGAGGTAGCATCTCTAATCATTCCTGCACGTGTGGGAGGCTAAGCCAGCGGTAATAGGTCTTATTGTGGGAACACAGCCGTTCACATTTCTCAGTCTCCTGTTCTTTCCCTACAAGATTAGGTGGTTGGAAATTTCTGGAAGAGATCTCTTGAAAGGAAACAAGGCATTATCTGTCTCTCTCCTCTGTCCCCACCTCAAGTGTGGATGCACCAAAGTGTTGATTGGGCCCAAGAGAGGAGATGACAGAACTCGAGTCTTCTCTCTCCCACCCAACCCACACTACCCCTCAGCCAACCAGAGGTCAGGGAGACCAAGACCTGGCTCTGTCTCAGACCACACTGGGGCTGTCTTAGAATAGCCGATGTCTAGAGTCAGTCCCTGGCCCCATCACATGAAGGAGAAGGAGGAAATAAGTCCCCTGTGACAAGCATCTACCCACTACATGTATTTATGGCAGACACAGGGTTCAAACCACATCCTCCAGAAAGGCACCCGGAGTCTTCAGGCAAGAGGCCAAGGGAAGCCAGAGGCCCATCCTAGTGGTTCAATACTGGCAGGCTGGGTGAGAGGGACCCACAGACCCCACAGTGGGGGAATTACGGGGTGGAATCTGGGGCTGGGAGTTCATGGCTTTGATCCATTTCCAGAGTCTTCCTGGTATCTGATCCTCCCCACTTTGCCCCACCAAAAATGTGTAAGGAGGAGAATTCATAGCCAACTCCAATAATCCTTTAGAATAAAACTTTTTAATTGCTCTCTGCTATTCTTGGAGGGTCCAAATGATATCTGGAAGGGGCTTGTGTATCGTTTGGGTCCCACAGTAGAGGGAGGTTTCGGGGCCTCTCAGATATTTGCTTCCTGACCCCCAGCGTTGTTTCGGTGCCTCCAGAAACTCTGACATTTATATAAAATCATCTCACTGCAAAAGGGACAAAGGTCCAGTCTTCTACCTCCAGAGCTTCTCCTTCTCTTGGTCCCTTCTCATTTCCTCTCCTCTGCAGTCAGCCCCAGTGAAACGCTTCTTCTGGGGGAGGAAAAGGAGCAAGTAACCTCCTGTTACCAAAAACGGAGAGAGGAAGGGGAACTTTACAACGGGTGAAGAGGGACCAAGACTGCAGGCAGAAACCTCATCTCTCTCCCGCAAGCCCTCTCCAACGTGGAAGAAACAGAATCCATGCACAGAAAAAGTACAGCAGAAAGAAGCGTTTAGGGAGGCCAGGCAGTAGACAAAAACGTTACAGTTCCCGCCCTTACAATTATCCCTTTTCTAAGTGCTGGCTCCCTTTACAAGACAACTTGTCAGAGATTATTTCCATATTGGCACTTATATCCCCAAGGCATCCACATATCCTGTGGCTCTTTCAACAGATCAAAAGGCGGAAAGAAAAATGTTCTTGGATCAACTCCTAGAAAAATCTTAAACCAGATTTTCCTGGGCTATTTCAGGCCAGTCAGTGCCTGTTATAGATTGTGGTATCTTTCTTTTAAAATATGAATTAAACAACGTGATGAACGAAAAGATTAAAAGTTCATGATTCCAGCCACCCTGGTTTCTAAACTGCTGTGCTATCTACTTAAGAACTTCTGTGGCCTTTGATCCTCCTCTCTGCTCTTCGGGGCTACTGCTTTTGTTGCAGAAAGGCAAGAAAGCATGGGCTTTCCAAGCAGAGGGCAATGACTCTCGTCAGGAATGCTACAAAGGAGGACCAGGCATCAAGAAAGGAGTTGAACTAGAGGGACTTTCAGATTTGATTTTCTTCTTAATTAGAAAAGAGTTTTGAGTTTATAAAGAATATAAAATAACAGATATATGGAAGGTATTAACTGTTTTTTGACCATCCATAGATGTCTATAAGTCAGGGGTTGGCCAAATTAGAAATAAACTTGTGTTAGGACACAGTTACACACATTTGTTTGCATATTGTCTGTGGTTGCTCTTGCATAATAACAGAGATTTGAGTAGTTGCAACAGAAGTCTCTCTGCTCACACAGCCTAAAATATTTACCATCAGGCCTCCACAGGAAAAAAAAAATCCAACCTCTGCTATAATATTAGAGAAAGAGAAAATGGATTGAAATTATAGGAGAAACAGTCAGGCCTATCTTGATCAATATCTTTGCCAATGGAAGGGGACAGGCTATCAAATCTTTAGGAGAGTGGAGAGGGCCTTGGCCTCTTCCCACACAAGCATGAGAAAAACACCTGTATAGTTTAGGGTTAGTGTAATAATTTAAAAGACTGAAAAGTATCTGCTTTTTTCCCCAGATAATTCATGCTTATGGCAAAAATTTAAAATCAGATAAAGGATATATTTTCCTTTTTACTTTTAAATTTTTAAATTTTAAATTTTAATTTTAAAATTTAATTTTAAATTTTAAAGAGCTAAATGTTTTTCCTAAATGTTTCTCAAGATGACCGGTCAACTGTTGCTCATCAAAAAGTAGTGCTGTTCTTCACAAAACGCCAATTTGAACAAAGAAGGATAGTATTGGTGACTCACAAATCAGTTTCTCTGGGAGCCTGGGAGAGGTTGCTTGAGCCTTTTTAGATGTGAAGAGCAAGAGCACCCCCTGCTGGCTGTAGAGGTAACAATGGCCTGAACTCAATATTCTTTTTCCTGATCAAGGTTCAGGTTAAACAAGGGTTGATACCCGCACATTCTCACAAAGGAATAAAGGAATATCAAACATTCATAATTCATGCCTAAGAGACTGTATCAATTTGAAATTTAAGAAGTTTGTATTACATGTATGGTAGCGAAGAACAACCACAAAAACAGGAGATCACTAGGTTTTCACTTGTCTCCCTTAAATCTCCCTCCCCACTAAAAAATTTTTTAAGACTACAGCTTTCTACAACATTTCATTGAACACAAATTCCTGGAACAATGAACAAAGAACTTTATTGCTCCTTTGAAATAGAATGCTGGTCAAGGGTTTTGCTCAAAACAGCTTGCACCATATGAAATTGCCAACATTCCACTCTTTTGACCCACAGTGGTTCAACCCGAGCCTAATCAGTCCATCAACAACTGACAAAGACATATAGGAGATCCTGAGGGTGATGCTTGGGGCAGGCGTCCCTTCTTGACCGATGGACACGTGGTTGGAGGCTGGAATACAGGACGCAACCTCTCTTGCCTCCCAATTTTCCCAGAGCCTCCTCTGAATTCCTCTGCCTGATAAAAGAAGAGGCTGGACTTTTACAGCATCTTTTTGTCATTTAGGCAACTCCGATTCATTTGATACGCAAACTTTTTTAAAAAAATATTTTTAACACCAGTGTTCTAATAAAGAAGCTTCAGGAAAGAGGAGATTTTAAAATCATGGTCTCATCGTTGTCTCCCTCCTTCAAGTTCTGCAGAACAGGAATGTCTGCTGACAGGTGGAATAAAACCCCCAGAGATTGTAACCATGGGTGCCAGGTGGTGACTCTGCTGGGCAGACCAGTGGAGGTTGAGGACTGGGGCCGGGATAGACACAGTGTCAAGAACCAAGTGTTAAGAGGACAGGGATTTCTGATTTGAAAGTGGGAGGGTCTGAGATGCAAAAACATTTAAAAGGTAGAAATGCTAAGCAAATGAACATGTGGACTCATTCATGCATTTGAGTTTCGCAATAAAATCAATTAGAATCTGGGTTTCATGACTACGGCGGCCCATTTTCCAGTGGAATGTCAGCTACAAAAGGCACAAAAACTGCAAGAGTCACAGGAAAAGTTTGAAGTAAAACAACAATGAAAGAAGGATAGCACAGCAACTCAGTCACACAATTGACATTTAAAAAAATTAGGCCAGACCTTGAAGGCAAATTCTAAGTAGATTGATTTGAAGGGCCAAGTGAGGAGAAAGTACGGGTGCCCATACCCTGAGCTAATCCAATACTTGGACACAGTCCTTACAATGTCTGTGGTGATTTAAGGCAACAGTCCTTAGGTTAAAAACACAAGGAATCGTGGCTTCTGATTTTTCAGATTTGAAAACACTGTGGCCAGAATGCAAGCTGCACATAGTGAAAGCCTGAATTGCATCCTTAGCCTCCAACATTATGCCCCCCAGGAGATCCCAATATGCAGTTTAAGGATAAGAACTACTGGCTGACAGGTTTCTCTTGAATCTAATTGTAATTCAGTATAAACTTGGGGGAAGGAAGAGGAAGGAAGGAGGGACGGAGGGAGGGAGGAAGGAAGGAAGGAAGGAAGGAAGGACGGAAGGAAGGAAGGGAGGGAGGGAGGGAGGGAGGGAGGGAGGAAGGAAGGAAGGAAGGAAGGAACGAAGGCAAGGAGGGAGGAAGGAAGGAAGGAAGGAAGGAAGGAAGGAAGGAACGAAGGAAGGAACGAAGGAAACAAGGA
>CAUYSK010070614.1:0-20518 GCA_963575035.1 Avahi laniger
TGTTGCCTGGGCTAGAGTGCCGTGGCATCAACCTAGCTCACAGCAACCTCAAACTCCTGGGCTCAAGCGATCCTCCTGCCTCAGCCTCCCAAGTAGCTGGGACTACAGGCGTGCGCCACCACATCTGGCTAATTTTTTCCACTTTTAGTTGCCCAGCTAATTTTTTTTCTATTTTTAGTAGAGATGGGGAGTTGCTCTGCTGAGGCTGGTCTCCAATCCCTGACCTCAGTGATCCTCCCACCTCAGCTTCCCAGAGTGCTAGGATTATAGGCATGAGCCACAGTGCCCAGCCTGAATTCCCATCCTTTTGATATACACCCAGCAGTGGGATTGCTGGATCATGTGATAGTTCTATTTTTAGTGGGGTTTTTTTTGTTTTTTTTTTTGAGACAGAGTCTTGCTCTGTTGCCCGGGTTAGAGTGCCATGGTGTCAGCCTGGCTCACAGCAACCTCAAACTCCTGGGCTCAAGCAATCCTTCTACCTCAGCCTTGCAAGCAGCTGGGACTACAGGCACGTGCCACCATGCCCGACTAATTTTTTCTATATATCTTTTTAGTTGTCCAGCTAATTTCTTTCTATTTTTTTTAGTAGAGACAGGGTCTCACTCTTGCTCAGGCTGGTCTCAAACTCTTGAGCTCAAACGATGCACCCGCCTTGGCCTCCCAGAGTGCTAGGATTACAGGTGTGATCCACCACACCCGTCCTTATTTTTAGTTTTTCAGGAACCTCCATACTATTTTAGATAGTGGTTGCACTAATTTACATTCGTACCAACAGTGTATGACGGTTCCCCTTTTTCCATATCCTCGCCAGCATTTGTTATTGCCTTTTTGATAAAAGCCATCTTAACTGCACTGAAATAATATCTCATTGTAGCATTGATTTGCATTTCTCTGACAACTAATGATGTTGAGCATTTTTTCATATACCTGTTGGCCATTTGTATGTCTCCTTTTGAGAAATGTCTATTCAGATCCTTTGTCCATTTTTTAATCAGATTATTTGATTTTTTTCCTATTGAGTTGTTGAAGCTTCTTATATATTTTAGTTATTAATCCCTTGTTAGATGGGTAGTTTGCAGATATTTTCTCCCATTCTGTTACTACGTGATTTTGATGATCAGTAATATTTGGGAACCTCTTATTAAAGACAGCCATCCCTAAACAAATGAAACACAAAAATAAAACTAACAGCATGATTTAAACACTCTAGGCAGGGGAAAATATTCTACTAACTGGTCATATTATTAGCTTCCTCTGGAGCCAGAGAGGGTTTATCTGTGGCATTTTTAGTCTACACAGGCTATCCCAGTTTAAGCAATCTGACAAGCCTGAGATGTCTTGACTCTCCAAGTTCTTTGACTATCTACCAGTGCAATAGAACTTTTGGCGATGATGGAAATGTTCTGTATCTACGCTGTCCAACAAAGCAGTTACTAGCCACATGTGGCTACTGAGCACTTGAAATGTAGCTAGTATTACTTAGGAAGTAACTTTTAAATTTTATTTAATTTTAATTTAAATAGCCGCATGAAGCCAGTGGCCAGTATATTGACAGCTGGGGTCTAGACTTCTAAGACCCTTGATTTCAGTGGAGCCCTCCCCTCTCCTGACCCCACTCACCTCTACCTGGGGGGACCTCTGAAGAGATCAGGCTCACATAGAGCTGATAGGTCAGCTGGGGCACTGAGCCCAGGAAGGCTTGGATTTGTGACATACGTTTGTAGGCATTGCGGTGCATAGCCAGGGTCCGGATGGAGTGGCCCACCTCCCATTCTATCAGCACCTCCTCGCCATCTATTAGCATCTTCTTTCGGGTGAGGCTGACATAGGGCTCCTCCTGCCCCTCTTTCTTCCACAGTGTGAGGTACTTAATCATGGCCTCCAAACATCTGCAGGAGTAAAGCATCATGGGAACTTAACTAAAGCTGTCCTGGGAAAGGAGGTTGTAATGAGGGGATAAAATAACTTGGGGAGGTTGTGTCACTTTTTGCCTTTTTCTCTGTTCTGTTCAGCTCATTTCTCATGAGTCAAAGGGTTGGTCACGTCTTCTGCAAGTTACATGAGCTAATCCTTTTTTGTTCGGTCACTGACTGACCTAATAACACCATTTTAGAAATATTTCTTTGAGGACTTAAGGAATTGTTTTGTCTTTTTAAGAACAGGCCTGTGGTAGAAAAGTGCCTTGAACATAAAAGCCAATACTGTGTTGAGAGAGACTGATGAAAGTTCCAAAAGGTCCTGGTTTTCATAACACCTCAAGTTCCTGAGGTAAAAGCATTCCTTACTCAAAGCATTCAGCTCCATAATCGAAGTTTTTAGGTTCTGCTTTTTCAAGAAAGCGCCCACAACTATTAACTGTCTCAGCCAAAAAGTCTTGGGAGGGATCAGGACAATACCTCTCATATACACAGGAAGCCATTTAAGCAACAAAGGTACTTAAAAGCCTTGACAACTCAGAACCGAATGAACTATATACCTAGGGAATCTCAAAAGATTTCTGTAAAGGTTACTTTTTGTGCCTCTTGATCTGTTTGGGGACAACAGCCTTTTAAAGTGGATTCTTTCTTTACAAAAAAGAAAACGTCCTTATGAGAGCCTATCATCCTTGAAATAAAGAAAACATCCCTATGAGAGCCTATTATCCTTGAAATAGTGATAAGATCACATTTCCTACTATATCCCTCCCATCTACCCCATGTAAATCTGAAGTCATTAGCAGTTCTGATGTAGTGACCAGAAGAGAAGCAACTAGAACATCTTGTTTTGGAACACCCAAGTTACCACTTCCCTCACTCACCTTGAAATGAATAGAAACTGTGGACTATTTCTTATGACAGGGAGAACATTTGTGTTGGAAATTAAGACATTTTCCCCAATAGATTGAGGGCGAGGGTTGCGTTTATTTTGTTCACAGCCCTTATCACACAGTGGGTATTTGATAAATATTTGCTGAGTAAATGAAAGAATGAGAGGGAAGAAAAGAATATAGAGTGAGAAATTATGGGAGGAGAGAATAATAATAACAGTGATATAATTTAATAGAAAAATAGACCAAAGCCAAGCTCAAAGATTTATATGCTCTCTAGGCTTTGGCTCCAGATAGGAAGGTTTGAAACATGCACTGCCTGTTGTTCTCCACAGATCACCCTGACATTGATGCATGTGTACCACTCTGAAGCGTGTAGTTTGAAACTTCAACTTTTTAGGAACAAACTCTATGAAAAGGAAGAACAGAGAAGAGGCCGGCGTGGTGACTCACACCTGTAATCCTAGCACTCTGGGAGGCTGAGGTGGGAGGATTGCTTGAGCTTAGGAGTTCGAGACCAGTATGAGCAAGAGTGAGACCCCATCTCTACTAAAAATAGAAAAATTAGTCAGGTCTCGTGTGCACCTGTAGTTCCAGCTACTTGGGAGGCTGAGGCAGGAGGATCGCTTGAGCCCAGGAGTTTGAGGTTGCTGTGAGCTAGGCTGATGCCACGGCACTGTAGCCCAGGTAACAGAGCAAAACTCTGTCTCAAAAAAAAAAAAGAAAGAACAGAGAAGAAAAAGCAACACTTTATTCCTATTCAGGAAAAATGCCAAAGTGCAATTTCAACCAAAGATTTTAGATTTTAACTCAAACCCATCAGTGCTATTGCTGGATAAAGTATCAGGGGAAGTGGTGACATGAAATGCTGTTTATGCTTCTATTCTTAAGGTTAGTTACTGGTTTAAGTAAGGGCGTTTGTCTTGCTTGTAAGCTTCAGTAAATAACAGTACATTTTCATTTCCAGAAGTATGCTTGCAGTTTATGTAAGGGAGCCAGGCCCTACAAACACCTTCATGTGTCTGATAGCATTAATCAAGTTCCTAACTACCTAAAAAGTAATTGGCCTTGAAAATAAGTCAATCAAGAGTATAATTTATGAGTTTTTAATTATTTTTTTTTCCCTGCTGTGGGGTTAGCTGCCGGAGGTTTTAAATGCTTCCCGATCATTTCTAGCTAAACGACAAAAATGAAAAACAGTACTCAACACTACATACAGAGGGGTCGAAATAAAAAAGGGCTTGGGAGGCCACGAAGCAAACAAAGGTTAAGTCAAAACTGGGGTGGAGTGGGGGGTGGGGGGTGGGTAACTTGCTGAAATTTGCATGTTGAGAGTTCTTGCTCTGTTAACTCAATTTGCATTTGAAAAAGGAGAGAAGAATGGTTTCGTGGCTCTTTTAGTGACATCTTTAAACTCTTCCGTTCCAAGTTCCAGATGAAGTCTTCCTTTTACAGCTTCAAAGACTCAGAACTGGAAAGGACTTTTTTTTGAGACAGGGTCTCACTCTGTTGCCCAGGCTAAAGTGCAGTTGCCCAATCATAGCTCACTGCAGCTTCAAACTCCTGGGCTGAGGCAATCCTTCCCTAAGTAACTGGGACTACTGGTGTGCATTACCACGTCCCGCTAATTTTATTATTATTTTTTTTTTGTAGAGATGGGGGTGTCATTAAATTGCCCAGGTTGGTCTTGAACTCCTGGGCTCAAGTGATCTTACCTGCCTTGGTCTCCCAAAGTGCTGGGATTATAGGTATAAGTCATGGCACCAGGCTTAAAAGAACCTTTAGATCACCCAGGCCAAAGATTGCATATAAGCCAGCTGAGTCACATCTGACCAACAGATTTGGTTGGATCTATACTGTGGTGGTGTTTTTTTTTTTCTTTTAAGTCAGTTGTCAAAATTTAAAATCATGACATTTCATATAAAATCCTGTCTTGGAAGCTTCTCCTGAAAAATTGGGGGATCTGGCCAGTTTCCAATATGGAAACATTGGGCCAAGCTGGTGAGTGGCTGCCTCCTGAAGGATTGCCATGGTACTCACTACTCGTCATCATTTCTCTAACTTTGAGACTCCGTTTTCATTTATCATCACACACTAGGCTACTGTTTTTCTTATACTTGGCCCATTTCACTCATTTATGATACCTGCCTGGCTCTTGCAAGCTTTTGTGTTTGACACCTATGATCTGCCCAATCCATTTATCTTACAGATGAGGGAACTGAGCCCCAAGGCATCATCAGAGATTTCATCAAGGCCACACAACTAATCAGTGACAGAGGGAGGACCAGACTCCAGGTATGCTGAATTCCAGGCCACTGTTTCTGCTGATATCCTAGATTTTCTCTGATAGAGCCTAATCGAGTCCTCTCCATTAAAAAAATATATTGATAGTAACATTTTCCAGCTTTATTGAGGTATAATGGACAAATAAAAATTATATATTTACAGATAGGATATCTTATAAAGGGGGGAGTTTCCATTCTTAATCAATTTCACAGACTGTTTTTAGTTATCTAATGATACCTTCCCATTGCAACACTCTGACCCATATTCCTCAGCTGATTGCAGGTGTCTGCCTCTCTTGCAATCAAGACAAACTTGGTCCATTCTTCCTCCTTGAACTCATAAGTTTTTGTAATGTTTCCCTACCTTGAAAATTCCATAGCATCCAGATGACACTGCTGACACAGATACCTGTCTCCCTATGATTAACCACATTCCCTTCCCTTCAAGGCAATCTGAATGGGAATGCTTGATGCTACGACATTGTGCTACTGCATCCACATAGAGAGATGGACTATCTTCCTTTGCCCCCTTCCAATTATGTGCCTTTATTGCAGAAATATACAAAGAGATAAACAGGAGCCTGATGAACTGAAAGAAAAGTGAACTACATTGGGCTGGGGGTACCAGATTACCACAGATGGCTTAAGGTATTTTTCCAGATGTCAAATTACTTGAGAGAACTTGAAAATAACAGTAGGACCAGCCCAAGTAGCTCAGGGTACAGAAACCGAATGCGAGATGTGATGGAAGGTGGTGGGGGGTGGGGGATGGACTTTCATCCAATTTACAGAGCATCCAGAAGGCAGAGTCAAAATTACACACTCTGCAGCTATGGCCTGTGTGCACAGGGTGATCACGTCTTTTGGTTCCATGCCACAACCCAAATCCAGACAGCAAACATTGTCTAATGAAGTCGTTTTTAGTTTTTTTTTTTTTTTTTTTTTTTGAGACAGAGTCTCACTTTGTTGCCCTGGCTAGAGTGAGTGCCGTGGCATCAGCCTAGCTCACAGGAACCTCAAACTCCTGGACTCAAGCGATCCTCCTGCTTCAGCCTCCCCAGTAACCAGGACTACAGGTGCGGACCACCATGCCCAGCTACTTTTTTTTTTCTATTTTTAGTTGTTTGGCTAATTTCATTCTATTTTTGGTAGAGACAGGGTCTGGCTCTTTCTCAGGCTGGTCTCGAACTCCTGAGCTCAAGCAATCCTCCTGCCTTGGCCTCCCAGAGTGCTAGGATTACAGGCGTGAGCCACTGCACCCAGCCTGTCTAATGAAGTCTTATCAACGGCATTCATAGTTTTGGAACACAGATACATGCCACATGTTCATCATGGTGGCATTTAAGATTTCAGATAAGTTTTTTGGATGGTAGACAGGGAAGCCAAGAGTGGGAGGGAATGGGAGAATCGATTAGATTACAGGCATAATAACAATCTTGTAAATATTGGTTTCATCTTTCTCTGCACAAGTCTGGAGTAGGGGTGAGGATGGAGAAGAGATTAAAAAGTTGCTCACCTGATAACAGGTCCCAAGAGGATTAGATGCATAAATAACGATAGTGGTTTATCTTTGGCCAGATCTCTGTGCACAAAAATGAGGGTCAACTGGACCATAATGGATGAAAACATAAAGAAGGAAAAAGTGTATGCCATCCAGTACGTTTCACTATTCTTTCGATAGATTCTAACCATGTACAAGGCAGATGCAGCCTCCCCACAGTACAAAAACGTGGAGAAGAGGATGCCAAATGGAAAGGTAAAGCGGGGGTTGGCCCCACGGATAACATCTTCCTCTAGAGATGAAACCGGATCCACATTTGGCTCCTCAGGAATTTCATAAACTCTGTCCATTGTCCAGGTTCTTTCTGAGTGTTGTGGTCTGGAGTTCAAAGCACCATCCCACCCATCCCCAAGAGAACCCTGTAGCCACTGCAGTCCAGGTATCGGTGAGGAATACTCTGGTAAGTCCAGTTATGGAACGGAGATCCACTTGTTAGAGCAAGAGACTTCTCTCTTCTAGACACAAATTCGACTTGGAGTCTGGGATGGAGAGCCCTGGAGTATAACTTTGAACTTGGCTCTTGATTGGCCCAGGATTCCAATCAACATATGTGCTGTGAAACTTGAACAAGACAAAAGCAAGCAGCCCAGCGCCCAGTCCGGAGTCCAATTCCAGGCACATGAAGAGTCATGAGAAAGAACAGCTGCTTCCCTGGCGACTCCTTTCGCAGACCCCAGGCAGGGGGTAGCCACTCTGTCGGGGAACCCACACTCAGCAGCTCCTCCTAATGAGTCGTGACCAGTGTGCCCTCTCAAGTCAGCGGAGAACCGAGCCAGAGCAGAAGAGGGGGCTCGGCCTGAGAGTCCCTTTGGGGATTCAATGCGCAGGTGTCGTAGCTACTGCTAGGTTGTGGCTATCAGCTCGCCCGCTCGCCCGTTCACCGGCGCTCTCTCAGGACCGCCGCGGAGTCCAAGGCTCTCAGGATGGCTGCTCGGATTCCTCGAGCCCCGCCCCCGAGACAGCCGGGTCGGGGACAGGAGTATTGCCACAGCTCTGTCCACCAGCGCAGTCTCCAGGCAGAGAAGCAGAGTGCGCGCGCTCTGCAGGATCAAGAAAAGGCTAGACGGGCTTCTTCTCCTGCGAGAAACTTTGCTAGTGAGAGGCGCAACAGGGAGGGCGCCAACCCGGCTGGGCAGATGTCGCCAAACTCTTGGATGCCGTCTGCAGCCAGGGTCCTGCCTGGCCCGCGACTCCAGCCGAGAGAGGTCGGCAGCTTCGGGGACTAAGGCACTGGGATGGCGGGGGCGGGAGAGATGGGCGGGACAGCTGGGACCAAACAAAACCAGCCAGAGAGTTCCAGGGCGGCCAGTCCAAGGATGCTTCCTGTGGAGAGGCGCGACAAAAAGGGGCTTGGGCCACTCTTCAGAAGCACTCCTCCCCACGACTCCTCGGACCCAGGAGGGAGCCACAGCTTTCCTCTTCGCCGAGAGCAGCAGGCGCCCACTTCCACCCCGCCCTGTCTGACTAGTTAAGAGGCTCGCTCCGGCATTCACTCAACCCACGCGGTTAGGCAGGTGTGTCTGCCTCCGTCGGCCTCAGGCTTGAACCTCCCTAGGTCCTATTGCCCTCCAGATAACATCACGGGAGAGGGAACGTGGGAGGCAACTGGGCCAGAGTTTCCAGCAAAAGGAAGATAGAATCACAGGATAGAGGTCAAGACTCGAGATCAGCCCACAGTCACTGAAAGCTCATATTATATACCTTGATTTCTCCACTTGCAAAATGAGGCCAACATAGGAGCCTTAGAATGAACTTTCAGGTCTTTGGTTGAAAGGTTCTGAAGAGGTGCCAAGCTCTAAATAGCCTGGAGAGGAGCCAAGAGAGCTGTTACTAAAAACTGAGAGGGGTGTCTTAAAGAGCTCTGGAAATTGCCGGGATTCTTAAGAGCAATCCTCCCCCACCTCGCTGAGCTTTTGTCTGCAAGCCTTCATTTGCATAATTCTAAACCCCAGAGAAAAAGAGAAAACATCTGTCTCCTGGTAATAATACAAATATAGCAGAGCTTGTGCCAATCTCTTTTTGCTGCAGGAAGTCAGTAAAACGAATCTATATGAGGAGTGACCAAGTAGCAGCCACCAAAATGACGGCCTCAAGATAGATTTAGTCTTGTTGTTGTGTTGTTTTCTAAGGTACCCACGACTGCTGCCTCCTTTCCCCAGGGCTGATTCAGGAGCAGATTCTGCATCTGAAGGCTGCCTTCTGAAGTAGACTTCCCATCTTGGTCTGCATCTGTGCTAGCAGCTGGGCTAGGAGGCTGCTTCTTCCTCAACGTTTCACAAGGGAAAGCAACACTATGGAGAACAACTTCTGACAAAGTGTTGATTGGTTGGGACAGTCCAACTGGGACTAGGTTCTCCACCAGCACTATATGGGGCAGAACCTCTCAGGATTGCTTTAGGAATCTGTTTACGAGGTGGATTTCAGGCAGGGTGAGCAACTCATCACATTTTGCTGGGATGGGGTGAGTTGGTCACCCTAACACAGGAGAGCAAAGCTGGGAAGAATGAAGAACCCCAATGTTTTTCTTTTAGCCTTTCCTTCTTTTCCGTGGCATCTCTCCCCAAATGCACAAATCTACAATGACTTCCTACTTTGTTCCAAAATGACTCCTGTCATTCAAGGCTTTCTATAATCACTACACTACTTTCCTCTCAAACTTTGTCGCCTACGCTACCTTACCACACACCCTTTGCTTTAATCCAGCTGTTTTTTTCACCTCTCATATTTGCCTTGCTCACTGCCACCTCTGTGCCTTGATACCATTTACAGCCCCTTTTGCCCCTTTTCACCATTAGTCCAAATGCTAACCTTCCTTCAAGGGTTAGCTCAAAGACTACCTCCTCCAGGAAGCCTTCTCTGATCTCCCGGACCCTCACTTTTCTCCCTTTTTGTGCTACTTGCACATACCCTCTTGTACTAGCCTTTCACCTCTTGCCATGTTTGCCCCGCCTCTCCAACAGAAGTGTAAAGTTAGTGAGGGAGGGATGCTCAATGTTTATTGTGACACTTGTTGATGACAATGCTGATTGACAAATGGTGATGATGATGAAGCTTCCTCCCCCATATTTCCTCCAAGAAACCATGCAAGACTCAGACATACTCATCTCTAAAAGCTGCGGCCACTGGAGCCAGGGCATTCAGCTCACAGAGGATGCCTGCCAGCCCACATGATCTGTCCCTTCTCAGAGTTCCTACAGCATTTTTTTGGTCAATACCACAGTTTAGCACCAAATTACAAATTATTTCAAGTGTATTAATTTTTATCCCTCAACTGAATTATTATAGGTTCCTTGAAGGTAGAGCCCCTACCATACTTTTAGTGGATTCCCCCATAGCTGGTATAGACCCGTTAAAACTTCCTGCCATCTGATCCTCTCACCCACCAGCTTCTCTATTTTCAGCCCTAGGACTCTCTGACGCTTTAGGTCACTAAATACTCTGTTCTCTTATTTCCCTGTTCCTTTGTCCTGCTGGGAGAAGCTAACTGAGAATTTGCCCTGTTTCTGTCCAACACCCTTTTTGGTCTTTCACGCCATCTCTAGATTCCAGCTCTTTACTCTTCTTAGGTAGGACTGGAGATGCTAAAAATGTTGGCAGTCATGAGACTGCTGCGGTCCTGAGGACCCCTTGCCCATTAAGAGCACTGATCTCCCAGGGACTAGACATCTGAGGTGACCCCGAGGCTTCCCCCTGAATGCTAGGTAGTGTTCAAGGGTCAATTTCTCCCTCTGAAAAGCACCAGAATTCTGCAAGAAAGGTAGGATCAAGGTCTGACTCCTTACCCACCCCACCTCTGACCCCTGACTCAGCAGGAACAAAGAATGGATCTAAAAGTCATCTGGTCTGAAAGCTCTGGGCAGCTTTATCAGCATTCAGAACCCCTCTGAACCATGTAAGGCTCAGGGATAGGGTTGAGCTTTCCAAGCCACTATAGCCTGAAAACTAGTCATAGGCCTTCAGGAGCTGCTTTGGAAGAGGTGATTGGCAATCATGAGGGAAGAGGAGAGGAAAGAGGAGAGGAAAGACAGAGAAGAAGTTCAGCAAGTGGCTGACAGCCCAGTCATGGAACCCTTGTTGGTGGGAGGTGACGGGCAAGGTCCAGAGAATCAGTAGCTAGGATGGAAGGGTGGCTTTTTTCTTTTCTTTTCTTTTCTTTTTTTTGACACAAAATCTTGCTCTGTCACCCTGGCTAGAGTGCAGCGGCATCGTCATAGCTCACAGCAACTTCAAACTCCTGGGCTCAAGAGATCCTCCTGCTTCAGCCTCTCAAGTAGCTGGGCCTACAGGGGTGCGCCACCATGCCTGGCTAATTTTTTTATTTTTTGTAGAGACGGGGTCTCACTCTTGCTCAGGCTGGTTTTTTTTTATAGAACGCTCAGTTTGGGCTGTTAGCATCCTTAAAAGATTATCTAATGCAAAATCGGTTACATATCAGCTGGGTCTTATTTCTCTTTTTGCTGTAAGTTTTCTGAGAACAAAGACTCTCGCCTGTTAGTTCCGAGGTACTCCCTCATGAGTATCATCCATAGCTGGGATCTGGGCCGGGAGCCCAGAGTTCCCTGCAGCCCTCACCTCTAGTATTTTTCTTCAGCAAATCTGGTTAAAAATGAACATCTAAATTAGCCTTGAAGGGAAAGAAGTGCAGTGGCAAAATGCAGCATGCAATTTGGGGATGAGGGGTGTTGCCAGGCAGCTGGCTAGTTCTATTTACATTGCCTGGTGGGGGGGTGGGGGAGGAAGGGGGATGAAATGGTATAGTTTTATTGAGATATAATTCACATACCACACAATTCGCCCATTTAAAGTGTACAATTTAGTGGTTTTAGTATAAAGTCATGCAGCCATTACCACAATCTAGTGCCAGGACATTTCCTCACCGCAAAGAAGAAACCCATACCCATTAATCACTCACTCCCCATTCTCCTCTTCCCCCAGACCTAGGCAAACACTAATCAACTTTCCATCTCAATGGATTCATCTCTTCTGGACATTTCATATAAATGGAATCATACAATATATGATCATGTGTGACCTTTTGTGTCTGGCTTCTTTCTCTTAGTATAATGTTGTCAGGGTTCATCCATGTTGTAGCATGTATCAGTACTTCATTCCTTTTTTTTTTTGGGTGGGGGTGGCAGGGCCCTGGGACCAATGCCTCCTCTCATTCCTTTTTATGTGTTTTTTTTTGAGACAGAGTCTCACTGTGTTGCCCAGGCTACAGTGCCATGGCGTCAGCCTAGCTCACAGCAACCTCAAACTCCTGGGCTCAAGCGATCCTCCTGCCTCAGCCTCCCGAGTAGCTGGAACTACAGACATTCGCCACCATGCCCGGCTAATTTTTCTATATATTTTTAGTTGTCTGGCAAATTTCCTTCTATTTTTAGCAGAGACGGGGGTCTCACTCTTGCTCAGGCTGGTCTCGAACTCCTCAGCTCAAACGATCCTCCCGCCTCAGCCTCCCAGAGTGCTAGGATTACACGCGTCAGCCACCATGCCTGGCCTCATTTCTTTTTATGATTAGTAATATTCCACTGTATGGATATATCACAGAGAAATGGAACCAATTGGGCAACTGGGGCAAGAGAGGGGGAGATTTATTTTAAGGAATTGGCTTATGCAGTTGTGGGGGCTGACAGGTCTGAAATTCAGGGCTGGCTAGCAGGCTGGCAATTCAGAAAAGAGTTGATGTTGCAGTCTTGAGTCTGAAGCCTGGAAACTCAGGCAGAATTTCTACATTGCACTCTGGAAGCAGAATTCCATCTTCTTCAACGGACCTCAGCCTTTGCTCTTAAAGCCTTCAACTGATTGGATGAGGCCCACCCGCATGATGGAGGGTAATGCGTTTTACTCATTGTCTACTGATTTTAATGTTAATAGCATTTGACCAAACAACTGGGCACGACTGTCTAACCAAATTGACACATAAAATTAACCACCACGGGGTTGTTTCCAGTTTTGCCTCTTATGAATAAAGCAGCTAGGAACATTTGTGTACAAGTTTTTGCATGAATATGTGTTTTCAATTCACTTGGGTATATACCTAAGAGTAAAATGCAAGATCATGTGGTAATTATGTGTAAACTTTTCCAAAGTGGCTGTACCACTTTACATTTCCACCAGCAGTGTATGATCGTTGCAACTTCCCCACCACATCTTTGACAACAGTTGTTATCTGTCTTTTTGATTATAGCCATCCTAGTGGATTTGGTTTACATTTCCCTGATGGTTGATTGACTGATCTATTGTGTGTGTGTGTGTGTGTGTGTGTGTGTGCATTTGAACACCAGCTGGCTAAAGTCATTCAATTATTTCAATAAACATTTATTTGTAAATATTTGTAATTGCAATGAGCAAGACAAAGATCTCTGCTCTCAAGGAGTTCACACAGTATAGTGGATAAGTGTCCTTTTTGGGGGTGGTTGCTGTCCAGCATCTGAACCCCTTTATTTGGAGGAAAGGGCTCAGGAGCCTTGGTGGGAAGCAGGACCTCTTAACAGTCAGGACACATGTACATGACTTAGGCTTACTCAGTCCAAGGATCCTTTCCTGAATTGGGAGCCAGTGACCCAAAGCAGTGGAAAATCTCTGATTGAGACAGCTATGAAAATGTGCCTCTCAGTTCTCCAAATGTGGGGAGTGTAACTGACCTTTGCCCTAGCTGCTATGTTCTAAATTCACCCCGATATTTGCTGCTTTGCTCTGAGGTAACACTGCTCCCAGCCAATGACTGAGCACAGCAGGGATACTAAATCAGGCCCATCTCTGGGAGACACAGAATTATTCCAATAGGTGGCTTTGGCTATGGGACTCCCCATCAGCTTGGCCAAATTTTATGAGAACTCTAGTTCAGTCTGACTCTTCCTCCCCAACCTTCTTCTTGCTTTCTCTTGTCAACAAAGGTCAGATTTACATCGCAGTCTGACAGCTCTCCCAGCCTCTTCTAGTTCCCACCCTGTTTTCTGTCATGGGCATTTCCCCTAATAAATCTCTTCCATGTCTAATCCCATCTTGGTATCTGCTCCTTGGACGTGAGCTAACACTGATGGCAGTAGGAGCGGAGGTGGTAGTAAGAGTGGCAGCTGAGTAGCCCTGAGTCTGGTTCTCTAGTTTAAGTGGTGATTCTGTGAGCTATTCAATGTGATTTCAATACAAGCATTTTCTGCCTGAATATGCCAGTCGATTTCTGTTGTTCACAACTAAGAACACTCTGGATTACACAGGGAAAGGAAAAAAAACATTCAATTAAAATACAGCAATGATAAGGGTTACGATAGAAGCACAGGGTCTGTAGAAGTACATAGGGGGCAGCTAACCCAGTCTTTATGTCTTCCCAAATGAAATAACCATATACAACCTGGAGCTGCCAGTCAGCTATTATCACTAATTTTATAGGCCACCCCAAGTTGAAAGACTCATGACCATCTACCCAATTTACCATTTCTTAGGCAGTATTTTTTTTTAGTTCATGTCTTTCATTAACTCATATACAATTATTTGTCTTCTGGTTTATTGAAGAAGTAAGTTAGACAACATTTGTCACAATAACGTCTATCAAAGTGGCTGGCCATAAAAACTCCAGCACCACATTCGTCTGAAGGACACTCCCGACAAAGGCAACTCATTTTGCCATTCTCATCCACCTTATAGTATTTCAGGACAGCCAGCTTAACCTTCTTTCTCTTATGCTCACTGTTCTTGGGAGTGGTGTAAGACTTCTTCTTTTCTTAGCACCACCATGAAGTCTCAACACAAGATGAAGAGTGGTCTCCTTTTGAATGTTATGGTCAAAGTACATCTATCTTCCAGTTGCTTGCCAGCAAAAATCAGTCTTTGCTGGTCAGGAGGAATTCCTTCCTTATCCTGGATCTTGGTCTTTATATTTTCTATTGTATCTGAGGGTTCAACCTCGAGAGTGATGGTCTTCCCCAGAAGGGTTTTTAAGAAAATCTGTGTCTTGGTGGCGGTTCCACCACAGATGGCGGATCAGAAAAAGCCAGTATTTTTTTTTTTTTTGAGACAGAGTCTCACTGTGTTGCCTGGGCTAGAGTGCCGTGGCGTCATCCTAGCTCACAGCAACCTCAAACTCCTGGGCTCAGGCGATCCTACCGCCTCAGCCTCCCAAGTAGCTGGGACTACAGGTATGCACTACCATGCCCAGCTAATTTTTTATATATATTTTTAGTTGTCCAATTAATTTCTATTTTTAGTAGAGACGGGGTCTCGCTCTTGCTCAGGCTGGTTTCGAACTCCTGAGCTCAAACAATCTGCCCGCCTCGGGCTCCCAGAGAGAAAAGCCAGTATTCCTTATAGTTAAGTTCACATAAGAATCACTTGAGGGCAGAGGAGGACTACTTACAGACTCCTGGGCCCCAACCTTCAAACAATGCAGGTGCTCAGAGGATTATACTTTGAGAAAAAGTATCCTAGAGACAGATCTACAGTCCTACAACAGTTTCATCATACTGTGCATTTCATAAAGATTCACAGCAGTTGACCCCTCTGTGGTCTGGGCTAGAGTTAAGATTGGCTTAAGAGTCATTTGCACCTGTCTGTCCCTGACACCAAAGCCCTTGATTTCCTTGGGCTGCACACAGAATATCACTTCCCTAGTATAATCCAGTAAGAATGAAAGTAAGTGAATACACTTTCATATTCTTTCTTATTGGGCACATTAAGCACTCACTGGACCTTTAGGCGCTCAATCTTATGGCCAAGGGAAGGAGATATTCCAGCAATACTAAGAAGAGAAAGGGACTCCCCCTAGACTGCATGATGACTCAATGGATGAGCTAAGAGTTTCTAGCAACAGGAAAGATCATTAATCTTGAGGCATTATCAGATCATCTCCCTAGCACTCCTACCTCTCCTACTTGGCTTTACTACCAAAGAAAGAGTCCCCAAACTATAAAGGACTCAGTTTTAACTTAAAAAGAAAAAAGTAGTTATTATTAGTCCGAGCAGCAGGGAAAGTAGGGAAAATTAGCTTGGCAAAGTCAGACTCTGGAAAGAGAAATCAGGTAAAGACAGGGAGTGACATCACAGTGGGCCAGATAATGCACAGTCCTGCCTGTTGGGACAGAAATCAGGCCATGCCAAATCTCTCACAGATAGCAGTGTGATGTAGTAAAAAGAACTACATTATGGACTGGAGTAAAAAACTGTGGGTTTAGTCCTGGCTCTGCTTCTAAGTCTCTATGTGATCTTGGCTTTCTCTGGAATCTCTAAGATCCTTTCTAGCTCTAACATCCTATGACCTCGTATTTAAGCATGGCACATTGATTACACACATGGTACTGTGGTTACATAGCCACTTGAACAAGCCAATCACCAAAGTGTTCTAACCAATTTCTCCTAAATATATACTCTCACATGTGAAATATGTATAAGCATGTTGATAACAGCCAAAGACTGGATGCAGCCTCAACATCTAGAAACACTGTATGTACTGATATGAAACAGTCTCTAATATATAGTTTGGGAAAAGAGCAAAGTGTATAACAGCATTTATGGTATGCTAAAATTTGTATAAAATTGAAGGGTATACATATGTATATGGGTATACATATGTATAAGGGTACACATATGTATAGAATATCTCTGGAAAGACATATAAGAAACTGGTTACAGTGAATGCCTCCAGGAAGAGAAATGGATAACTAGGGAGGTGGCAGGGAAAATATGTATTAATCTTTTCAAAACGTTAAAACAAGAATCTTTTTTTTGTGTGTGAGACAGAGTCTCACTCTGTTGCCCTGGCTAGAGTGTCGTGGCATCAGCCTAGCTCACAGCAACCTCGAACTCCTGGGCTCAAGCGATCCTCCTGCCTCAGCCTCCAGAGTAGCTGGGACTACAAGCACGCGCCACCGTGCCCGGCTAACTTTTTCTATTTTCAGTTGTTTGGCTAATTTCTTTTCTATTTATAGTAGAGACGGGGTCTCGCTCTTGCTCAGGCTGGTCTCGAACTCCTGAGCTCAAGCAATCCTCCCGCCTCGGGCTCCCAGAGTGCTAGGATTACAGGTGTGAGCCACTGCGCTTGGCCTAAAAAAAAGAATCTTAACCAACCATGTCAAAGATTTATCTTTTTCAACCATCTAAAGAACCTAAGGGAACAAAGTTAGAGGTGACTTTGTTTCTGAAAGCAGAAAAGAAGAGTCTGAGGCAACATCCTGGCTCAGCCTGGCTCAGAGGTATGTAGGTAGCTATCCTGGGTCTTCAGCTGTTTCCTTCCCTCCCTGACCCCAAGACTTGAAGGAGGCATCTTGAGAATTGCTTCAGGCTAGTTGAATATGCAAAGGAAACTGGAGAAGCTAGAAGCTTCTGTTCCAGTGAGGCCTGGAAGGAGAGTGAAGCACAGCCAGAGGTTCAAAAACTACCAAGTTAGGCACCTGAAGAGACTTCCTCATTCCTTCAGAAAGCTGTTGCTGCACCCCCAGGGTATGTCATGGGATCAACTGACACCAGGCTACATGCCTAGATAAGAAATTGAGGCCGGGGGCAGTTCCACCTGTAATCCTAGCACTCTGGGAGGCCGAGGCGGGCGGATTGTTTGAGCTCAGGAGTTCGAGATCAGCCTTAGCAAGAGCAAGACCCCGTCTCTACTAAAAATAGAAAGAAATTAATCAGACAACTAAAACCATATAGAAAAAATTAGCTGGGCATGGTGGCGCATGTCTGTGGTCCCAGCTACTTGGGAGGCTGAGGCAGAAGGATCACTTAAGCCCAGGAGCGTGAGGTTGCTGTGAGCTAGGCTGACGCCATGGCACTCACTCTAGCCAGGGCAACAGAGCGAGACTCTGTCTCAAAAAAAAAAAAAAAAAAGAAAAAAAAAAAGAAATTGAATTTTATTTTCTCTATCAGTCCCCCAGAAGAGTAAAAAACAGACCCTTCTTTTCTTTTGAAATAAATGTCATCAACAGCATTCACTGAAAGCTAGTAGCAATATAAAAAGTACAGTTTAAAAAAATATATAATTCATAGCCAAGAACTAACCCTAGGTTAATACATTCAGTGGGAAGAATTATTCATCCTCTGATTTATTTTATGATGGATAATCATATGTTAAATTAAGTGAAGCATTATGCTTGGAAATTTTTGCTTTTTTAAGCAAAAAGTCTAGGACTTAGTTTTAATACACTGAATGGGCACATTTAACACTTTTTTTGTGAAATGTAACTGATTGGCTTTAACTATTATGTAAATTGGAATAAACTAAAGAGCTCTTTAGTTTAAATAATATTAATACCAACATTTGTTGAGTGCTTACTATGTGTCAGGTACTGTTGTAAGCCCTTTATGGATCTAATTTAACACTGAAAATGCCCTTATGAGTAGGAGCTATGATCATCTCCAGTTTATGGATGAAGAAGCCGAAGCACAGAAAAGAGAAAGCTATTTAGTTGTCTAAACTAAAATCACTTAGATACTAGCCAGAAAGAAGTGGACTTGTGAAGTCCATATCTGAACTACTTTAATAGTCACCTAACTGGTTTCCGTACTCTAGTTTCTACATCCTACACTTTCCCACATTATTAAGCTTCCTAAAATACCTTTATCATCACATCACTCCTTTGACTAAAAGCTTCCACAGGCTCCCTTCTGCCTATCTAATAGATCTTAAATTTGAATGTACAACGACACGCGGGGAGCTTGCTTAAAATACTGATGTCCTAGGCTCCAACCCAGAAAATTTGATTTACTACATCGAGTTGGGGCCGAGGAATCTGTGTTTTAAACAAGCTTTGCAAAACATTGGCCCATGGGGACAGCCCAAACTCTTTGTGCTAGCATTTAAGGCTGTCCATGACTTGGCCCAAGGCCCAAACTCACATAACTCCTAATATGAATGCTCTATTTTAGAATGGCCATTGTCCTCTAACTTCTCATATACGAGGCATTTCTAACTCCAAACCTTTGCCCACCCCCTCTAACCCATCTGGAATAACCTTTTGCCTTCTTTTCTCGTATCCAAACACTATACATCCCTCCAGGTCAAGCTCAAGTTTCACCTGTTCTACAAGATTCTCTTTAAATTCTCCCATCCAAGTACTAACCAAGCCCACCCCTGCTTAGCTTTCAAGATCAGACAAGACTGGGCGAGTTCAGGGTGGTATGGCTATAGACAACTCTCTTTAAATTCTCCACACCGGAGGATATAATTTTTTTTTTTTTCTGAACAATTAAGTCTCTACTGTCTGACCCCAATTCCTTTGGTATTTAACTGGTCTCAAGTATCTGCCTTGCTTCCCTAATTAGACTGATGGCTTTTTCAAGGCAGCCAGAGCTGCACTATCCATTATGGTAGCCACTACCCACATGTGGCTATTCAAATTAAAACTAATTAAGATGAAATAAAATTGAAATTTCAGTTCCTGAGCTACACTAGCCACATCTGAAGTGCTCAATAGCCACATGTGCATTGGACGGTACAAATAGAGAACATTTTCACATCACAGAAAGTTCTAATGGGTAAGCAGAGGCTGCTATGGCTGTCACAGCTGCAGCCACGTTCTTATATACTCTCCCTATAAACATCACTTCCTCTAACTTAAAGTAAATATGTACCCTGAGCACAAAAAGTGAGAGATTTTCTTTTTAAACTCTGATTCCCATTTCCAGAAAAATGAAGAGCTCAAAAGATAAGCCTCAAGTGTAAACATCACTCAGCATTTCTAATCAAGCCTCAAAACCCTAGCCTTTTCTCAATTCCCATCCTCTTTGACCTCTCTGCTGCATTTGGCATTATGTAGACCAGACTTCCCTCTCCTACTCACAAAGCTCTCCTCCTTTGCTTCCATGACACTGTCCCAACAACAACAAAAATCATCAAGTTATTAATTAATTACTTACCTCATGCCAGGCACTATGCTATGTATTTTACATGCCTCAACAACCATAGTGGGTAAATACTATTATTATCTCCATTTTATAGATGAAGTATTTGAAGTTCAAAGTTAATTGATTTGCTCAAGGTCACTGAGCTAGTGGACTTGTGAAGCTGGGACTAGAACTCAAACATCTTCTAAGATTCTCCTCATGAGTCATCACTAGATCAAATGCATAAAATAGGTGGGTCAGATCATCAAAGAACAGAAACAACCCATTCAAGAGAGTCTTCCTCTTTTATTTTCCTCCTTTTTCCCTGCCTTTCTAAAACTCTTTCTTACTCTCCCTATCTTACATACCCCTCTGGTAGATTTTCAAGGTCTTAACAGCCTAGGGAATTTAAAGGCAATTACTGAGTAATTGAGAAAAAACTAACCACAGGCGAGATCAGGGACCATGCACTGCCTTTCATTTTCCAGAATTTTTGTTTTCTCCTAAATACCTTGTAGGCCCTTAACGAGAAAAACTGTGTTGCTCAGAACTTAAAATTTTGATCCAGCTACTTTGCCAATGATCCATTTTAATCACACCAGGGACCATTTATAACTTTTTTGGTTCTCTGAGCTGGGTTTCGTGTCCAGCCGCTGCTACCAGAGCCAGTCAAACATGACTTTTAAGTGCTGGAGGAGTGTTCAGCTTTAGGTTGGAAGAGTCACTGTTTACTAGCGTTTCACATTACCCTGTTTAATGATACTCTTAAGCAGGTCAAACTCAGCATTCCTGGCCAGTAGACAGAGAGTGAGGATATGGAAAAAAAGTTTGTAGCAACCTTGCCTTGTAAAAGAGATGATTAATCCTACGGATTCCCCAAACTCATCCGGCTCCCATAATGTGTTGTGAGCTATACAAGGCCTACCTACCAGAAACAGGAAGTTTTTTTTTTTTTTTTTTTTTTTTTTTTTTTTTGATGTGGTTGCAAAAAATTTACCGGGGGGAAGTGGCCATGTGTGCGCCAAAGCAACAACAACCAAAAAAAACAGG
>CAUYSK010070620.1:0-60446 GCA_963575035.1 Avahi laniger
TCAACATCTCTAATCATCAGGGAAATGCAAATCAAAACCACAATGAGATATCACTTATCTCCAGTGAGACTGGCCTTTATCAAAAAGACCCAAAACAACAAATGTTGGCGTGGATGCGGAGAGGTAGGAACACTCCTACACTGCTGGTGGGACTGCAAATTAGTGCAACCTCTGTGGAAAGCAATATGGAGATACCTCAATGAGATACAAGTAGAACTACCATTTGACCCAGCAATCCCGTTACTGGGCATCTACCCAAAAGAGCAAAAGTCGCTCTGTGAAAAAGACACCTGGATTCGGATGTTCATAGCAGCACAATTCACAGTTGCAAAGATGTGGAAACAACCCAAGTGTCCATCAATACATGAGTTGCTTAATAAACTGTGGTAAATGTATACCATGGAGTACTATTCAGCTTTAAGAAACAATGGTGATATAGCACTTCTTGTATACTCCTGGAAAGTGTTAGAACACATTCTACTAAGCGAGGTATCCCAAGAATGGAAAAACAAGCACCACATGTACTCACCATCAAATTGGTATTTACTGATCAACATATAAGTGCACATAAGAATAACATTTATTGGATGTTGGGCAGGGGGGAGGGGGGAGGAGGCGACGGGTATATGCATACACAAAGAGTGCAATGCGCACCACCCGAAGGATGGACATATTTGAAACTCGGACTTAGGGGGGGAGGCGAGGCAAGAGCAACATACGTAACCTAAACATCTGTACCCCCATAATATGCTGAAATAAAAAAAAAAAGGAAATGACGGTAACTTTTTCTCAACACTGAAAATAAAAATGCCATCTCATCACTGAAATGAGAGGGTCAGGTGTTTCAACGAACCTTATACACTAAAATATACCTTTTTGAAGAATTTAAAAAATCTCATCTCTCATTTTGATAAATTGAGTGTGTCTGTCCCCAGAACGTAAAACAGGTCTGTGTAAGGCAGGCTTGGCCCCAGGCCCGCTCCTTCACTGTCATGATGGAGAGCTGGGCAGTCATCACAGGGACTGGTAGAAATCATACCTGTCCTGTGTCTTCAACTGTTGGGTCAGCTACCCATCACCAGGGGGTGTGGTTGTCTGTGACGAAACGGTCTGCTGTCTGGCATTAAACGTTTTCTTGTTGTACCTAGAAATGCAGCCTAAATCTAAAACATAATTTAGTTTCTATCATGACTCACAAAAAATTGCTCAGTAAATGTGAAAACCTTTCTTGCTTAGTGAAAACCACCAGGGAAGCGCTCTCCCTTAAATGACTCCCACACGTATGCCAGGAGCACATTCTCACATGACTTCATCCACCTGCATCAGGGTAATCATTCTTCCGCCGGCGTGCGATTTCCACAGTGCCACACGGTAAATAGCTTGGCCAGCATTCATTCTGTTTTTCTTCAGTCATAAGATTTGTCATTAACTCCGTAACAGGTTGTTAAGCTTCTCAGTAACTGTTCTTTGGACAGATTTTTGCTATTACCAGTATTCCTTTAAATGATAATCCCCTAGTTTAGGTATTCTATAAGCCTCCAGAAGAAAATTAATCCATTACTTATTAGAAAACATATTTTGATCAAATTTTAGAAAACCAAAATCTTCAGAAAATGAAAATGATATGAAGTATGCTGGCTTTATGCCATTTTCTGACAAAACTTATAAAAGGTAATATACAGGAAACTAAGGATGTTCAGTACCATAAAAAACAATTTTAGATAATATCATTGTATTTTCTAGCCAAAGTCTACTTTTTCAGAACCTGTGTACAATCATAACTTCTCAATATGCATTTTTCACTCATAATCCAAATCACATTCCACGACCCATGTTCTCCATTGACAGTTATATTGCTATTCTCAGTTTTTGTTTATTTTTATGCTTTGTATGTTAGCATTTTCTTTATTAGTAATTACCATTTTTTGTTTTAACGAATCCTTTTGAGTCACTGATCCAAAAGGAACTGGATCCGTGAATTCGTGGTACAATGAACAATATTTGAATAACAAAAATAAAAATGTAACAAAAGTAAGCAGTGATTTGTGGATGTGCGAATAGGTTGCTCAAGGGGAGTGGTACCTAGCTAGCTTAAGCTTGGTGTGAATCAGTCCACTTACTAGTCAAACTCGTTACTACTCTCAGGAGCAAAATAAAGGGTGCAACAAAATACCCAATAATACAAATATATAGTACTTAATGCAAAAATCCATGATGAACAATACATCCACCTTTTAAATTAGGATCAGCATTACTGGTTTTTATCTTTTTCTTGAGATCCATTATGGATCCACAAGGCACTGACAGAAATCATAAAATCTCTGTGTAAAAGTATTCGAATGACAGACAGGCAAGTTGAGGAATTGCGGCTGCCTACTCTTCTGAAACTACAGAGGAGTTGTGACCCACTTGATAGACGATTGGAGGCTATAGGAAAATTATATTGTAAGAAAATCCATTGAGAAAAACTGACCCATTCTGTATATGTTCTGTAATTGGAAAGGGGTGAATTTTGTGTGTGTGTTTATGATAGTCAACTATGATATGGTTTGTAAAATTTCCTCATTAACATTGAAGCTGTATCTACATACCGTCGGCCCTCTGTATTCTTGGGTTCCACATCCATGGATTCAACCAACTGCAGATCAAAAATATTAAAAAAAAATCAGAAACAATACAACAATAAAATATAGTATGACAACTATTTATATAGCATTTACATTATATTAGCTATTATAAATAATATAGGGATGACTTAAAATATACGGGAGGCTGTGTTTAGGTTATATGCACACATTATGTCATTTTATGTAAGATTTGAGCATCCATGGGTTTTGGTATCCACAGGGGTCTTGGAACCAATTCCTGGTAGATACTGAGGAATGATTGTTTATGTTATTGTCATTATTCTTAGTATAAAGAAAACTATGATCTCTATTTTCTTCTATTCATAAAGATAACAGTTTCCAATATTAGGTTGTTTGCATACCATCATGATATAAGCAGACTATTTCATTTGCATTATCGCACATAACCATATGAAATAGAGACTTAAACATCACGGTGTATTTTGGTTCTCTTCTTTCCACATAGATTTCTTCTCTCTACATGGACTTCTCTCTCTATGGATCCACCCATATCAAGGTGAAACAGGGGAGGTTTTACTGGGGGTAATAACCTAGTCCCTATAACTTTGAAATAGCAAGTCAGTGTTACATATTCCAGTTCCGGATATAATTTTGGTTGAAATATGTTTTGGCATGTTCAAAAATGTGCAGTAATGAATCACAGATTTTAAATTTAAGCTCTAGGCTTCCTACATCAAAGGAAAAATTTCTTTCAATAGCATATAAAATGTTTATGATCCCTGAGCAAATGAAATCAGTTAAGAAGTTATATATGCACATAGTTAGCATGACAGAAAAAGATGAAGGAAAAATATAACGTGGTGTAAAAATCCCACATTGTGAAAAGCATGGGGCCATGTTTAAATCATCCCTTCATTAAACAAGAGCTTGAGGGCTTGACTTCTTGTGTCAGGAGCGCGTGGGGCACCTGTCACTGTGATCAAACCACCTCCAACTTCACTTCACAGGCATTCCGGGTGCCCTTTAAACATGGGATGTCAGCTTTGAGGCTCAGATTTTGAAACGCGAAATGAGTATGAGGAGTCAGCCACTCCCTACAGTGAAGCTTCCAACAGCACAAATAAGCGTCGGCCTGAGACAGTAATGTCGAAGCAGCCCGCTTACCAACAAGCCAGGACGTTCAGTCCGTGGACTTGGAGAGGACTAAAAATGACCTCCTTTTAAAATAATTTGGTGTGCTCTCTTCTCTTTCAACTGGTTTAATGGATTGAAGAAGTCTCAATTTGAGAAGTAACTCAAAAAGGAATTAACATCATTGACCACCTTGAAAAGGATCTCAAGGCAAGAAACACATAATAATGTCAATTGAAAAAAATACATATATTTTGTATACTAAAACGTTTTTAAAGAAAACTAATTTCAAACCTCTGTTTTTAGCAAGCAGTCTTAATGATAAATTGAGCTAATTAAAAAAGATACTTGCAGTCAAAGAATAAATAAATAAATAAAAAGGATAAAACATTGATTTCTTTAAAAAAAATGACAGCTTCTGTAGCTGTTTAAACATTCCCAGAAAGTCAATGAGGATGATTGAGTTGGAAGATTCTTTGGCTTTTATTTTACTCATTTAATTTCAAAACTCTGCTACTCCTGTGAATGATGGCTGTGAAACATTAACCTGGACTTGTTTACATCAGGAGCTGCCAGAAAGGAACAGAATTAGAAAGGTAGTTTTCAGCAAGTGCAGAAAGGTATCAATGACCTTGAGAGAGTCATTCACAACGGACTACAAGTCTTAAAGGGGATTGTTCAGACATCACATTTAGAAGATTTGGAAGAGGATAGAAAAGAAATGTGTCCCTAATTAGTAAAACAATGTTATGACAGGAATGAATCACTTTAAAATAGATGGGAATATAAATTATGAATATGTCTCTTGGGGAAGATACAGTACTTGGTGCATCATAAGTAAGTTCTGTTAAAGTAGCTACAAGGTTGCTACTCAGTGAAACAAAATTGCAAATACTGGCAGAAGTAATTGATAATCATTTCAGGATGATTTTTGAGAAGATGCATGAATCTCTTAGAAGAAAATCACACTTTTAATCCATTATTTTGCTGTAGCTTAATGACAATAAGGATTAAGATCTCAGGCTCCTAAAATGCAAATGACTAATAATAATAATGATAGTAATAATTGCTAATGCTATTATAAAGGTCTTATTTTAACTTTTTATTTATACCTAACAAATATGTTTGGTCTAAATGAGTCATTTGTATTATTTGCATAACTGTATTTCACATGTAGCTGTAAAAAATAACACAGAAAAGCCCACGCATTTTGTAACAGAGGTAGCAGCCTGAAAAAGGGTAAAATGTTCTCCCAGTTGTCTCCTTAAAACTCCCTCACCCTTTTTGGGAATTAAAACCTGCATTCCTTCCTGAGGCCAGTAATCAGAGGGGCAGAGGACTGTCCTTTGTTCTTTGTACCACAGGAGAGGGCTCAATAGAATTGTATGGGTAGAGGTCACCAGAGATGCTCCAGTTAAACAGAAATAGCCCAAAGCTGAAAACTCCCTTTAAAAGCTCTGTATTCCTGCTCAGAGGCAGGACAGTGGTACTCTAAGACATGAGTCTGCCATACTCCTCATTTGCCAGCAAATTAATAAACTCCCCTTTCCTTCCTCTCAAGCCACTTGTCCTTGTTCTTCTGATGTGGCCTCAAGTGCCCAACTTTTGGTAACGCTTTCACCCAGTGTCACCCAGTGGTAACACAATCCTTAACTGAAGTACAGTATTATAATAGGAAATTGATATCAATACATCCATTGACCTTATTCAAACATTAGTTTTATATACAGTCGTGTGTGTGTGTGTGTGTGTGTGTGTGTGTGTGCACGCGCATGCGCACACATACACACAATCAGTTCTTTGCAATTTTAGCACAGGTGTAGATCTGTAGAACCACCACTGCAGTCAAGCAGGAGGACCGTTCCATCCTGAGGGTCCCTGTGCTCCCCTACATAACTGCAGCCTCCCTCTTCACCCATCCCCACGGGGACCTAAAAATAAGAAGCTGAGGCAAAATTAACATAGAGGTTTATCTGGGCCAAGGTTGAGGACTGCAGCTGGGGACACACTTTAGGTTGCCATAGAGAGTGCTCCAGAAAACCAAGCGGAGACTCAAGTTTTTAAAGAGAAAGGATGAATTAGGAGTGGGGCAATCACAAAGGTTGTTTGTCAGAAACTCTCCTTGGTGTACAGAAATCATGCTGGTTAGTGATTGTCTATACGCTGTAGGGTGTGGCATTTTATGGCTACTTGGTGCCAATTTTTCTAAAGCCCGCATGACAAGTGGCTTCAAGAAGTAATTATTTAGCTCAAGAGGAAGTGAGAAGTGACTGCTGTTATATTTTAAATGCCCCCGTGGGCCTGGTAATTTAAAGGGGCTGGCATTCCTCAGATAAAAACTTTTGTTTTTCTTTCTCACCTAATCTCTACAAACCACTAATGCCTTCTTTAGGACTATAATCATGGCATTTTAATAATGTTAATTAAATGGAATCTTAAAGTGTGTAATCTTTTGGAATTGGCTTTTTCCACCCAACAAAATCCCCTTGAGATCCATCCGGGGTGTGGTGTGTATCAATAGTCCCTTCCTTTTTATTGCTGCGTGGTATTCTGTGGCATTGTCGAACCACAGATTCGTTAATCGTCCAACTGTCGAAGGACTTCTGTATTGTTTCGTGATTCTGGCCATTACAAATAAAGCTGTTAGGAACATTCATATACAGGATTTTGTGTGAACATGCATTTTTATTTTTCTGGGATAAATGCCCAGGAGTGCAATCGTTGGGTCATATGCTAACCACATGCTTAGTTTGTAAGAAACTGCCAAATTGTTTTCATAGTAGCTGTGCTATTTTACATTCCTGGCAACAGTATATGAGCGATTCAGTTTTTCCACATTCTAGTTAGCATCTGGTATTGTTATTATTATTATTTTTTAAATTTTAGCCTGTGTGATAGGTGTGCAACCTATTTCACAGTGGCCTTAATTTGTGTTTTCGTGACGGTTTATGGTTTCGACCACCTTTTCACATGCTTAGGTGCCAGGGATATGTCTGTTCATGCCTTCTGTCCATTTTCTAATTTGAGTTGCTGAAGTTGGCATAAATGGAATTACAGGATATTCACTCTTCGGCATCTGGTTTCTTTCATTCAACATTGTGCTTGTAAGATTCATCCATGTTGTTGCTTCTAACAGTAAATAATTATTTTCGTTGTTGCAGTGTATTTCATTGTGTAAATATATTCTCTAAATGGTATCTATTGAATAACAGCATTTGTTAACTTTGATTTTAATGTAGCATTTTATCAATCCTTTCTTTATTATTAAAGCCTCTTTAATTTCTGTTAAGAAATAGTTCTCCAAACCACATTCATATACATTTTAGACACAATGATGAATTTTATGTGCCAACTTCAACTTGACTAGGCCATGGATGCCCAGATATTTGGTCAAATATTGTCCTAGGCATTTTTGTAAGGATGTTTTGTAAGGATGAGATTAACATTAAAATCGGTAGAGTGAGTAAAGCAGACTTCCCTCCCTCACAGGGGTGGGACTCTATCGGTGGAAGGCCTGCCCAAAACAAAAGTCTGCCCTCCTCAAAGTACGAGAGAATTGTCCTGGTGATGGCCTTCAAGCTGGAACGTCACCTCTTCCTGTTCCTACAGCAGCTTCCTTCCTTCACACTCAAACTTGGGCATCAGCTTTGCTGATTTTGGTCTTGCCAGCCTCCATAATCATGTCATCCATTCCCATTCAGTGACTTTATATATATATTGGAGAGCTCTGACTAACACATCACCCACGTTTTATTTGAGAATCTTTATTGTTGTCTTTTACATTTAGATCTACAATCTATGTGTTTGTCTCACCTAGAGTAACAGGTTACAAGAGGTTATTTATATAATTTTGCATAGGTTTACGCCAATGACTAAATTTACATAAAATTATTATACATTTTTATAGTTCTGGAAAATTTCTAGAAGGAAACACTAAGAATTATTAAAAGTGATTATTTTAATGGAAGAAATTGATATATCATCAGATGCAAGGTGTATGAGTTTTTACTTATATGGAACTAGTAGAATATACAATCATAGTTCAAGTGTACTTAAAATCTGTCTCTTGCCAAATAGATATGTAAAACCATTATATTAGGCTGCCAGAAAAGATTGAGGTGAAAAATGCAACAGAACGTTTCTCTCAGAAAGAAAACAGTCTTTTTGATTTTTGTGCCAAAGATCAAAATCATAAAACACTCCTTCTTGCTGAGAATCATTACATCTCCTCTAAAATGCCACTTTGATGGCCCCAAACCAGCATGATTCTTAGTAGTTACACTGGTTTTTTTAAATAAGTTGATACAGAAACTCCATGCTGTGAATAGGCCAACTAATAAAGCCTGGAGGGACTAAGAGGCTCCTTATAAGCTTCCTGCGTTTTCCAACAGACAAAACTGATTAAATCGAGTCCAGCTCAGGTTCCATTTGCTTATTTTATGGCATGACATGGTATTGAGGGTGTCTTTGGAACAAACCTATAAACACGTACTGTGCCCGATGGACTTTCAAAGCCAATATCTTAATGATTCAAAGCATAACAGAGAAGAGTTTTACAATATGATCTGAGAATAGAAAGGCACTTTAGTGCAATACAAGTTACCATTTTTGTTCCTCATTTTGTCATGTAGCGAAATAATGGAATCACGTAGTGACTTAAAAAGTGATGGCTGCATCCTTGAGTCTAGACTAATCAAAATGTACGTTTTCTAAAGAAAGATTTACAACCAGTGGGAGAATAAAGAAAAAATGTAAATAAATAAGTTATTTATAAATAAATGTGTCATTTGCGTATTGACTAGGTGAAATAACACCTAGTCAATACGCAAATGACACATTATGTTGTTAAAATAATGCAGTCTATCAAGTTGAGTATTGATCTGAAGATGAATTCTGTCAAGACACAAATGAAGATGCTGGTGTATTCTTGCTGCTGGCATTCAGGCAAAATTTAGGGTTTACTCTATATGGAGGTGAAGTTCAAAACTTCTTATAATGACTGTAATTTGGGGTTCCTCATTGTGTGTGAATCATGACAACAACTGTGACTTTCTTAAATAAGTTGAAAGTGCCGACCCCCTAAGTGAGATCAGACTGCCAAGTGGGGAAGGTGGTGCGGCCCTGTGATCCTGGGAGAGGGTGAGGGTTAGTGTTAGGGTTATGACCGGGTGTGGAGGGATAGTGTTAGGTGAGTAGGGAGCTGCTCGCAGTGACACAAAGGAGAATATCTTGCTCAAACGTTATCTCTAGGCTGGTACGCTAATTTGAGGAAGGATCCTGTTGATGGCAGCGGGTTAGTGTTGGCTTAGCAATTTGTGTTTTTTTTTCAGGCAAGGGCGTCAGCAGGTTATTGCACTCAGAAGCACCTGACGCCAGTGGACTGGATCCTCCGGTGTGACCGTAAGAGTTCAGTACTCAGAAAATGCTGTACATCTAAACTGAGAATATACTGCTGGTTTAAAGTTCGGGAATCCTGAGCTGGACCAGAGAAGGTTGCCTCCTGCCCCTGTATAATGTTTTAAATATAATTCAAAGGAGCAATTCTCCACAAAAATAAATGATTGTCACTGTTTTCATATTTTTTGAGTTGAGTTAGAAAAGAAGATTCTGGTCTCCTTGTGGGCAGAATGATTTTGCTTGAGGACCAAGCAGACTCCAGGATAAGAAATTGCCCTAAAGAGAGTGCTATGTGTGTAAATTGATCAGATAGCAAATCCTTAGGCACCTTCAGTGTCTGTCATTTGCCTCTCTTTTCTGACTCTGTCAATGGAGATAAACATATTAATGAATGCTTTTATCTTTTGAGAAACAAGAAAATTTAAAACAAAAAACTATCAGACGTGGTGCAGTTTGCCACACAAGAGAAAGTATGATTATAATCAGGGGGAAAGGAACATTTCCCTACCTCTGAATAGGCTCTATGGAAGATAGCTATCGGTCTGTATTCTAAGAGCTTCATACCATTGTCCTCAGAGGGTATTAGTGGTGCTGGAATTTTCAGACCAAAGGCCAGGATCCTCAGAGCCCCTGAGCAGCAGGCACCGGAGGCTCCTGGTGAGGCACCTTCTCCTGCCACCTAGAGCCTCAGCAATGGTGTGATGGGAGGGGTCTGAAACAGGAAAGGAGGGAAACAGGTAATGTCACTTTGAAGCTCACAGACTATTGGAGATCACAGGTGAATCTCCCTTTACAGCAAATCTGAACTCCAAGAGGTGATGAGGGGCAAGGTGGTGCAGGGTGGGGAATCCCATAAGGCACACAGAGACGGAGCCCGTGATCTGTGGGTAACGACTGGCCATGTGTCCGTCTTTGTGTTCAGGATGACAGACTAGAGACCATGGGTTTATATATTAGCATATTACTCTAACGCCATCACAGTCTAAAACCACTTGAAATAAGACTTAAACATTTTAATTTATTATCAGTACAGGGACATCTTATACAAAGCTGTCTATCAAAAACATACATGTCAGCTCTAATTTAAAAGCTTTCTTTTGTTGATAAAACTTCCACAGACTAATTACAATAATGTACACATACATACACACATTACATATATATGTATACATGTGTGTACATAGTCAACCCACTATTTTATGTGTAAATCTTGACAGAGAGACAGCATTTCAAAATCCACTTATGCTTTATATGATTTTTATTTGTGTTGTGAAATATATGAGAATATACCTTTAGAGAAGAGGTCCCCATCTTATGGTGAGTTGTATAATTATTTCATTATATATTACAATGTAATAATAATAGAAATACAGTGCACAATAAATGTAATGCACTCGAATCATCCTGAAAAACATCTCCTCGTCCCAGTCCGTGGAAAAACCATCTTTCATGAAAATAGTCCCTGGGGCCAAAAAAGTTGGAGACCACTATTCTAAAGGATGGAAAGAGTTGTGGAAGAAATACTCCATAAGCACTACTTTGTATTAAAAAACAAAGTTATTAACAAGAACCGCAACTAAATTGGAGTCTTGATTTATGTCTAAGGACTTCACTCTTAGCACAATAAGTAGGTTCTGATGGTTAACATCAGAAAATTACCACAGATGTAGTAGTACACTTGTAATTTACTAGGTAGATTTCTTTTTTAACCTTTAATAAAATACCTACAGTTCATTTGATAGGCTGAGGCCAATTTTCTAAATAAAATGTTTACTTATTCTTAAAAAACTCAAGAATAAGTATGATAAGAAATTGACATTTACATTAGAAATTTTGTTACTCTAATTTGAGAGATCAGATAAGCAAATCCCTTACAAAATGGACCTTAGAAAAATTTTGGCAGAACAACTGTGCATATATGACATGGATTGGGTGACAAAAATTAACATTTTAACTAGAATTATGCCAAGTGTCATGTCTACAGTATTGAAAACTAGGTGGGTGTTATTTATTTTAGAATAATATGGATTATAAATTATAATTAAATCAACTTTCCATAGAAATTGTGAGGTAGTACTAAAGCCAACACAAAATTATTTTTACATCTGCTTTGCCTTACAGTATTCAAGACTTGGACAAAAACTTTGAAATATTATTTACCTGTTGTACCACTGATGAAAGAAAAGGAAAGATACTCTATCGAAGGAAGCTAGATGTGTATCTCAAAACAGGAATGACTTAATTTATACAATGTGAATCAATGTTACAATAGAAAAAATAAAAAAAATGGGTTAATATATGCTACATTTAGAAATCAATGACTTCATTTTTTAAGAGTTATGGTCTACCTTCTCTTTAAATGGCTTATTCTCATAGAAAGACTTAATTTAAGCAGAAATTTTGCTACTTAATGTCATAAAAAAACAATACTTACTTGCAAACATATGTTAATGATACTTTTCTGGGAAGTAGTTATTCACTAAATCTTAAGTAATTAATTGTGTGTGTGTATAGATACAAAGATCAAAAGAGAGAGCTAGAGAGAGACAAAAAGAAAAGTTTAATATTTCAAAAGATCCATCAAATTTTACTTCATAAAAATGATAAAGAAGAATACAAAAATAAATTCTCTTTTCTTTTATGGCTTTTATTTGAATATGAGATAATTTGTAGTAATTCAGATTAAGATTATACACTATGAGAGCATCTTTTCAAAAAATCAGAAAACCACATTTTCTTTAGTCACCCTCTTGTTCAGCTTTTTAGATACTTCCTGCTGAAATTTATTTTAAGAAATATTGGTAAAAGCATCTGATATACAGTAGACATTCAACTAATGCTAATTTCCTTTACTTTTGGTATTTCCAGTTATAATAGAGAGGAATGCAAACACTCATTTCTATTTTAATTGTTCAAGGTTAGAATTACATACATTTGTCAAGACAAAAATTTTTTATAAGGTCCATTTTGTAAGAGACTTGCTTATCTGGTCTTTCAAATTAGGTAACAGAATTTTGAATGCAAATGTTAATTTCTTATCATCTCTCTTCATGTGTTTCTCATGAAAAAGTATACATTTTATTTAGAAAATGAAGCTCAGCCTATTAAATAAGCTATAGGTATTTTATTAGAGGTTAAAAAAAGAAATCAACCCAGTAAATTACAAGTGTACTGCTGTTTCTATGGCCGCATCCTGACATTAACCATCTTACTGCAATAAGAGTGAAGTCCTTCGACGGAAGTCAAGACTTTAATTTAGTTATGGTTCTTGCCAATGACTTCCCTTTTTCATTTTTGTATTTTTATATAGTTTATGTGTTTGTGCCATTGGTTAATTGTTAGGAACATCACTCTGGAGTCAGGCTGTCCGAATTCAAATCCCTGTGGGTAACCTTAACTAATGACTTATCTCAATAGGCAAGAGTTTTATCACCTGGTGACAGCAGAATCCGTCGGTAGGATGGTTTCAAAGGTGAGAAGGGATAATACACAGGAGGACTAGAGCTCTGTCTGGTATGCTGTAAGAGATGAACAAATGTAAGTTATTTAATCCTCACTATCATTAACAGTGTACAGTGATAAATATTTACACTGCAAGTTTTTGCTCAATCACAGACTTATGCGAATGCATTCTAATTACTTCCACCATTACCATTTTGATTTTAATTGATTTTGTACTTATTTAGGCAAGACAATAATTGTAAGGATTGAGTATTGCCTGTGAAATTCCTTAAGAATAAAGAAGTACTCAGTATAATGGATGTATTAGGTGCTTAATAGTTGCCTTTTGTCTTATAAACTTGGATAGAGGATATTTTAAATTTTCCCCAGAAAACTGCCTCTAATATTCAGGAACTTTCTTCTATTTTCTTCTTATTTCCTGCTAACCCCATAGCAAAGGAAATGTCTCATATTATGGACAGAGCTGGGACTATAATATTTAACAGTGTGAGGTCATAAAACAAGGAGTTATATATACAGATTAGACATAAACAAAGGAGATGACAAAAGCATTATAGGAACCCTCAGTAACACTGCACTGTCTCTAACAGCATCACCAACAGAGATAATTTAAAATTCAAGTAGATTAGCTAGAAATAGATTATAGCGACTAGAAAAGATACTATAAATGAGCATAGCTGAACTTTAGTTTAAATACACAGTTTTAATCAGTAAGATTGGATAGCCTTGGTCTTATAGCATAATCATTTAACTTGAAGTTGAAAGATCCGTGTTCCAATCCTGGCCGTCTATTTGTTCACCCTGTTAATTAAGATCGGTTCTATGATCGTTTCACAGGTGTACAGCAATGTTGCAGCTGGCAAGAAATAAGACAGAATTGTTCTCTAGGGGCCTCCATCTGGCCATTGAGCCTGGTTTCTCAAGCTGTCATCATGCGGTGGACTGGCACGGTCCAGGGTTGGGTTCTCAGCTTTAGACTTTCAGAAACTCGAAATCATCAATTTCTCCAAATTGGTTGGTCTCTTTGGAATTATCTTGTGATGACAAAATTCATAAGAAAATAGCATGTGAATATACAATTTAAAAATATGTAATATAGACAGAAGAAGAAGCAAAAGAAAAAAAAAACCTTTAAATACACTGAAGTCACTAGGAAGTAAACATACCTGAGAAGACAACTTTATTCAGAAGATGCTTGGTGAGCACAGAATTAGGAGAAGATAAAAGTATGATGCCCTAGCATAAATTAAACCTACTGTTTTTCATTCTTTATGTTCTAACATAAATTTGTCAACATTTTTATTATAAAATTACTAATTTAATTACTCTTGAACAACTGATAGCTTAAAATTGAAACTTTTTCCTCAACTATTTTAAGGAAAATAGTAAATCTGTAATCAGTCCTATAATTTTAAATTATTTCCACGTGTTTACCATAAAATAATTATAAGAAATTTTTGCCAGCAGGGTTTATATTTTGATTTTCACCAAAGGAAGATCTGTTTTTTGTTTTTAAGGTTTTTTGTTTGTTTGTTTTTGAGAGGATACAAATAAACACAAAACAAAACTCCCCACAGTGTTCTTACATCAAGTCATCACTCAGAATCTAGCAAATTATTAATAATAAGTCAGTGGCAAGGTCAAAAACTTTATTCTTAAATCAACAATTTACTGGCTAAGTAATTTTTAAAAAGTTACTTAAACACTCTAGTATCAAAATACGCCTGTGTGAAATCTGGAGATAGTAAGAATACTTAACTAGCGTATGTGTTGTTTGGGGCATACATGGTAATAGCAGAACAGTGCATGGGAAATAGCAGGCATAATATGATTATCAAAAAAGATAGCAATGTCTTCTTAAAATAAATAACTTCCAGTTTCAACCAAGATGGACTTTCCCATTCCTTCTAGGCTCTCCTCTTTCCAGCTGGAAAAGTGGGGAGCTACCCAGTGACCTTGCAACTTGAGGGAGGATCCTGGGGAGTCCCCTGGACTTCCTTACTGCCCCCCGTGTACACTGGACTGAGCACTGCAGAACCTCCAACTCAGAACCACCAACAGGCACAGGCAATAAAGCTCCAGGATAAGCCAAAAGGGCCAACAAAGAATGAACTAAAGATAAGAAAGTCATTTTAGCAATACCAATCTAGTCTACCCAAAGTTCAATGGACAAAGTACAAGGACACACCCTCCCCACTCCCACCTCTTCTGCTTGGTCCAGCTGGCAGCTAATCTCCCATATCCCACCTGGTAGAAGCAGGTAGCACCCTGCATCCCTCACTGAGTTAATGTTACTGGGCCCAAACGGGCTGACCTTCCAGGTCCTTTTCAATGGAAGTGGCTTAATGTAGAGCAAGGTCAGCATGGCTGAGCAGGACCTCATCTTCCATCTCTCTCCAGTGGATGCAGGTGATGCTTGAATTCTCCCAACAGCGTAGTGTCAGCAGGACCCAGCGGAAAGCTGAAGCTCCATCCTATCCAGCTTCAAGGAGGCCGAAGGGAGCAGTGCGATGTGGCCTCCTTCCCTTCTCTGTGTCAGCAGGGCCCAGCAGTGACCGAGCGTTCACCAGCACCCTATAGCAACAAAATGGTGAGTCAGCCCATGTTGTGCTGGGAAAGAGCTGAGCTAACACCACCCCTCCGAGGCAAAGAGGCAGTGCAGAGTCAGTGTCCCATTTCTGCTTGGCCAGAGTTAGCTGGGCTGAGGGGAGTTGAACGTTGATTCCACCTGACTGAACGAGGCACTGTGAATCAGACTCCTCACTGCCAGGGTGGAGAAGTTGGACATACATATGCACTCAGCATTCCTGAAACTGCCTATATTAAAATAACGTAAGGCCACAGGGCAGAAATAGTAACAAAAGACTGATTTCTATGAAAGTATAGATATAGCCAAAAGTTAGTCATTGTTCCCTACCTTCCCTGCTGCCGTAACTGCTTGCTGCTTAAAGCGGCATGAATCCTCCCTGACGGGGGCAAGATTTGTGACTTTCCCAACCACTTCTAAGATAGCATTGCTATTGTAAAATGTAAAACTGGTCTTTAAAATATGCTCCAGACTCTGTATTTGGGGGGGACTCACTTAGGTCAACCGGACCCATGGACATGTGTAGGAATGGATCCAACAAGCCTTGAGACACCCTACCCAGGAAATGTGCCAGCTGAGAAGACAATCTTTGCTTCCCAATCCTATGATTTCATGTCCAGCCAGTCGGCAGACCCAATTCCTTACCCCTTTGCTTGCCAAGCCACCTTTAAAAACCTTAGCCTCCAAATTCTTGGGGAGATGGATCTGAGCAATTTCTCCCATCTCCTCACCTGGTGCCTTGAGAAATTAAGACACTTTCTCCACTGCAATTCCTGCTGTCTCGGTATGTTGATCTTTACTGGGCTAGGGACAAGGCCAATTGGGTGGTAACATTCCCACTGTATCTCCATAGGAGAAGTGTCTGCTAAAAAATAATAAAGAAAAAGTACAAATAATAAAATTGAGAATTTCATAATATAATTTCAAAAATGTACACAATACAATAAAAAATTACTCATCATAGGAGAAACCGGGAAAGTCACAATCCAAATGAGAAAAGATAGTCAACAGACATTAACACTGAGATGACTCAGATGTTGAAATTATACAACAGGGATATTAAAGTAGCTATCAAAAAATTATCCAACAAGCAATTGCAAATAATCTTGAAACAAATGAAAAGATATAAAATCTTAGAAAAGAAATAGAAGTTATAAAAAATAAATGAATTACAATTAAAAAACTGAAAAAAGATCATTGAAACAGAAGCACTCACTGATTGGGCTCAACAGCAGAGTGGAGATGACAGAGATAGAATCAATGAGGTTAGAGATGGATCAATATTGGGGGGACAGAGGAATAGAAACCCAAAGAAATAAGAAATCCAAGTCAAGTTACCTCATAATTAATCTTGTGAAATTTAAGGCAAAGTAAAAAACCTTGAAAGCAGCTGAGAGAATAATGGATTAACCTATGGGAGAAAAAATTGTGTGAAATCTGACTATTCATACGAATCTATGGAGCCAGAGCAGGGACACACCAGTTTTCCTCATTTTTCCTTTGTAATAGCATTATTGGAACATAAATCACATATCATATATTTTACCCATTTAAAATACACAATTCAATGTTTCTTATGATATTTACAGAACTGTGTAACCATCACCATAATCTAATTTCAGAATATTTCATTACTCAAAGAAAAATCCAGTACCTATTATCAGTTACTCCCCACTCTCTCCAGACCACATCCCAGCGGGGCTTGGTGACACCTGCTCTGTTTCTATACATCGATGCATAGAATTGCATATTCTGGGCATTTCTTATACATGGAATCAAATAACACTTGGTCTTTTCTGACTAAAGTCTTTAGCTTAACATAATATCTTCAAGGCTCGACCATGTCATAGCACATGTCATTACTGCATCCCTTTTTGTCACCAAATGTATTCCCTTGTATAGACAGACTGTGTTTTGTGGATTCATTCATCAATTGATGGGCATTTGGGTTTTTCTACTTCTCAACTATTATAAATAATGCTCCTATAAATATTTGCACACAAGTTTTATGCAAATATATACTTTTCAATGTTTAGAATGCTACCTAGTATATCCCTACGAGTGGAGTTGCTGGGTCATATGAAAACTACGTATCTAACATTTTGAAGAATGGCCCACAGTTCCCTCCTTTTTGAGAGGCCTTTACTCAGGTTAAAAACATTTCCTTCTATTAATAGTTTGCATGATATTTTTGTCATGAATAGCAGTTGACATTTTCTCACATTTTTGTTGTGTTTACTAAAATGATTAATAATATGGTTTTTTTTTTCTTTTTAACAATTCTGGCCCAAATTAGCAGTACCTTTCTTCTCCAATTTAGCACCATCAGCCCCCATTTTCACTTATTTTCCCAATTTTCCTCCTAATATTAATTTAAAAAAATAGTTATTTTGACATACGCACATTCTCTTTCTAGTTTGACCCTGAAATTGGATCCCCAAGGCACATTGCAATCTGATATATAACAGATTGAGACCTAGAAGCTTTTTGCAGTGGTGCCTAAGGAACATTCACATACTTCTGCTCAGCAGACACCTTGCCAAGGTCATCACAGGGTCCAGGCAGACGTGAAACAAGGGAATGGTACACCTGGTCTGGAGGTTCAGTATGGTCGGGAGGGTGGCGGCCTCAGAGGTGTCTGAGTCTTCCCAACCAATCAGGTTTTACTTGTCAAGGGCTCTGCTTTTCCCATTATGTCTTGAATTTTACAGAAATTTCACATAAGAGACCATACTCTGTACACAGGAATATTGAGGACTTGGCTCTGTGGCTGATTTTCTTTCTTTGCCCTTACCAACATGGCACCAAGCATTAAAAATGATTTCAAGTCAGTTATAGAAACCTGGGCATTCTCTGACCGTAATTCAAACTAAGAAATTAAACTTAGACCTTGTCATATTTAATTAGTAAGTTCTGTAATGCAGGGAAAGTGGCCAGCCCATATTCCCAGCATCTCACGTGCCCATTGCTGATGGTGTAGAGCAGCAGTTACGTGGTGCAAAGCCTTGTCTTTGACACCTCAGTCTAGGCAACTGTCTCCCTGCTGTTATCCAGAGCTACCAAATACCTTAAAATTTAATGCTAATCCTCGTTGTCTTCCTCTCAACTAGATCAGACATTAAATTCTGGTTTCTAATACCTGTTATTGTATTGGTCAGCTTAGTAGTTGTTGACCACAAAATTCTTTCTTTTTAGCTTAAACAGAAAAAGGATTTATTAAGTAATGTTAACATATCAAAACTAATGAAAAAATAAAGTAATATTTATTTGTAGAAGTCGAGGAGATATCACATGCAGGTACAAGAATTTCATGTAAGCAATGGAGGTGGACTACATATTTCAGTGACAGAATAGCACTACGCAAGGAAACTCAGATATCAATGCCTCTATACGCAGGAATATATCTCTGACTTATAATAAATGGAGACCTGTGGAATATTTATTTTCTGACTACATTTACGTTCTAAATGATTTTGCTAAGAACTTTTATCACAAAGTTCTAACTAGGACTCTACTGCTAGTTTGGGTGAACAGCCGAACATTTCAGAAACAACACGAAGGACACTCGGAGAGCAGGATCACCATGCTGACATCACTTAGGAATGCCAGGGGCAGCGAGCACACTGTAGTTTCCAAAGCTTGGTGTTTATATCAAAGTCATTTTTTCATTGAGTGAAATCACTAACACTGCTGCTCTTTGATAGTGTCAAGCAAACCTGCCATCTTCAACATCAGTAGTAAGATTTAATTTGTCCTCTTACGTACCAAGTGAGATCTGTGGGTTATGACCTGCTTTTAAATATCTTCTCATATCCTCTTCTTGTTGTAGACATGGGTCAAATAATCACACATGCACGGGAATGCTTCTAAAAAAGTAGGAGGAGTGTTTTGTTGGTGGTGGTGGTGAGAGAACATCTTCAGCTCTACCCAAAGAAGATGTCAAAAATGCCTTGCTAATTAATATCTAAGTATTCCCCCTCGATGCGAAGAGAAGAATTGATTAATTCAAAATGTCCTATTTCTTTTTCGAGGCTCAAATACTGTGAGGGGCAATAATTACATTGTAAAGGATCTGAAAGAGAGATGAACGTGGCAGGCAAGGCTCTGGTGAAGGCACTTAAACTGCAAATGTCATCACTAAATACCAGAGAGAGGTGTAAAAATTTGATTTGTGAAGCATATGGCCTTGTCAAAGAAGAACTGACAACCCTCCTAGTGTTTCTAACTGAATAATTCAAAAAAATTTGATAGGCTGAGTAGGTTGAAAAAATGGTGAACATCTGTAAAATCTCAGCTTTCCACTGCGGGCTGTCACTTTAACAAGTTCGGATGTTACTGTTGGTATGTGCAGCATTGCTCCACCCAGGTAAAAAGGTTTCATGTCTTTGATACTTGAAAAAGGCCTCACAGAAACTCAATGTGAACGGGAAAGGATATCCTTGTAGTTGACAGAAAACTGGTGATAACCCCAGCTTGCTAGTAATTCATCCCAGAATAAAACTGCTATCAGGAATTTTGCCTGGATCGTCTTTATGAGTTTTGACCAAGCAATTGGCCCTCAAAGTTTTAGAAATAATTTTACATAGGAAAGCCCTGAATTTCAGATGGACATAAGCATGCCCTTTGAGGTTCATGTCACTGTGATAGTATGTGTCCGATCCACTCAGCCCTGCATGGCCATGGTATCCAGAGACGGAATATTTCTCATCCAGGTCTCAATCCCAATGTCCATTTGCATTGTTTGCATGCAAAAAAAGCGAGAATAAGAAAACGCATTCTGCCTCGAAGTAAATGCTGCTTAACTTTACTAAATATATGTTTATTTTCAGTGAATGGGCATATTTTATTTCTGCTGTTCTAGGATCTTATTGAGAAACTTTCAAGATGTTAATATGAGACACTCATCTACCATAACAAACTATGCTACTTCACATATTATACATCAGAATAAAGTATATCAGCATATACTGATTGCTACATTTTTAAGTCTTTAAGTGCAGTCAACTCACACCACATCAACTATGTCACAGCTTATTGACTTTTTCCAAAGGCACTTTATGACTTTGCAGTGGGGAGAGTCCATCATATTAATGCCAATTCTCTTTCTCTTGGAGGAAGTGACAGTTAAAATGAAATTCTGCTTGACAGAATGCTTGCAATTTTTACTGAATCACAATATGTACTTTTTAATTAATTTTGAATCATGTGATCACACAAATTCAGTCAATACTAAAAATTCAGATTTGTCAAATCATCTCTTTTCTCCAACTTTATTAAAACTTGGGATCCTTGCTATTATTTCAGGTGACTTTAGAATCAGAAATACCAATGGCTTGTATCACCAAATGCAATAGCCACCATTAGTATATCGCCTTAAATGTGAGGTGTAGTTGAGACACTCCAGGGACGGACCTGGCCCTCACTTCTGACCAAGAGAGACAACATGGGGCAACATAGCTCAGCCTGTTAACTACAAAAGAGCAAAAACAAATGACATCCGAACTGCTCGAATTCAGCCCATCCCTATATGAGGAGTGAAATCAAAATGTCTGTCTCTTTAGTAATGTTTTCTAGGACAACTGAAGCAAGGTGCTGACACTAGCTGATAAGAAATGTGGCCACAAAGAAACCAAACCTATCTGGATCTAACCACCTCAAGCCGGAATAGACTCCCACACTGACCTTACCCTGACTTTTCCCTCATTATAATCTCATTTTAATGCTAAAAATCATGCCCAGGGATGGAGATTCAGTATGCTAATGAGACATGCAACACATGAAAAAGCATGTAATAAAACTGCACCGGTGCAAGAAAATCTCCACCTTTACATGTCTACACTTCACCCTTTCCCTTCCTAAGCCTCTTTAGAACTCCCCCAAACTCCCCTCTGGGAGCCAGTGTGAGACCCTCTCTTTGCGTTTCCTCCTTATATGAGAGCACAAGGCCCAGTAAGACTCTGCCTGTGACTCCCGCTCAGCCTCTTGCTAACTTCGGTTACAAAGAGAGCCAGTCACATAGTGATAACATTACTGCTCAGAAAAATCAAATTTCTTGAGGAAGGTACAGCCAAGGAAAGTTTTGTTAATTATCAGTAGAGGGTACCCTACTTAGCAGGAAAAACAAAAAATATCAATGACCTGAAGAGAACTGAAGAAATGTTTTATGTAAATAAACTAAATTTTATATATGCACATGTATTCTAAAATTAAAACCACATTGTTTAGTGTTACAACTCCAAGATAAAAGTAAAACAAAACATTCTTGTGTTGAGCAACATTTCATTTTTTTCCAAAAGTATTTCTCATAACTATGTAAGTCTTTATCATAAGTATATTCATCCAAAGGAACTTGAAGCTGTTCAGCATTCACTTTTATGAGAAATGGAAAATAACTGGAAAATTTCATGTTCAGTATGAGCAGGTGACCTAAGCCTGGACAGTCTGCATTCCTCTCTGGAATATTTCAGGTTGGAGGTGGACAGCTGCCTCTTGTCTACTTGGATGACAGAGTGCAAGCATAAAGACCTGGGCTGGTGGACCCATTCTCCATGCCATGGGGAAAGCCAACGTGCAGAGGGGAAAGAAGTTGAGAAACAGAGGAAGAGAGCAAGGGAGAGAGGCTCACGCCCGCTCCCACCGCGTGCCCAGTGCCACGGCCCTCGCTCTTGCGGCACTCGCTCTGCGCTGATCTCTCTGTGTCTGTCCCAGCTACCTCAGACTGTAAATGAAAACAAAATAAAACTCACATGTAATAGTGCTCTTAAGAATTCACAGACATGTATGGAAGTTGAAAGAAAATTTTAAAGTTTATAATTACATTTACACTATTAGAACAGAAACTGGTAAGAATATAAACAAAATAATACCAGTCTTAAAAAAAATAGGGGTGGAAGAAGGAGTCCTGGTGTTAGAAAGAGCTGAGGCAGTGGGCATATTAGATGCATAACCTTATCTTCTCAGGCCTCAGTAGCTTGTTTTACTAACATAATCCCAATAAATATAAAAGCATAAGTTCTATCAGTTCTCTGCATCTATATCCTTGCATAAAGCAGTATTCAAGTATTTCCAGAGTGTGTTTAATGGGGTGCTTCATAGAAGTCCATGAGGACCCTGCTGTCTTTCCCACGGGTCGTCTGCTGAGGACAGAGGTTTCCCACCTCTGCCTATCACCACCACCTCTGCCCTTTCCCCCTAAAGCAGGAGAAACCTGCAGAGGGCACAATTTTGACGTATTCTGCTGAGCATTTGTAAGGAAACTTTCCTCCTGTTGTATTATCATTTGAGCATTAGCAGTGCTCCTTGACTCTCAGCGTCACACCGTGTTTTTATGAAATTTCTCTTTGTTTCTGTTTGCGATCTCCCCCTTACCCGGGCTGTGGGGAAGCCTGGGCGGGAGGAAATAGCAACACCACCCTGCCCCGAACTGCCCTTCCCTCCTAGATGGAGGCTCTCTTACGACCCAAGTTTATTGTTTCTTATGTCTTCTTCCCTTAGGATAAGTTCTCTTCCAAGAAGATTTTGGCACCTTTGAAAATAAGATTAAGGGGAAGGTTTTCCACCTAAGCTGTCAGGCATATTTGAATTCACTTTAGACTCAGCTGGGCTGCCCACTTCGGATGCTTCAGCAAGAAAGAGGAAGAATAAAAGGCACAAAATAAACTACATTGACATAGACAATCTTTTAAAAATATGGAAATTTTACTTGACTTTTTCTTAGAGGAAACAGAACACTTTCCAAAATAATTATCCTTTATTCTTTACCAGGCAAAAATTCCCAGTGTCAGATCATGCAGCAAGCTCTCCTACCAAGTTTTCTGACAGAAATAGACTTGCCTGTCTTACATCACTGTCTATTTTGGCTGAGTTACAACCTCTGGCTTTATAGTTTTTCAATCCTGGTATCTCTTCTAATAACATTCTAAGGAAAGATCAAGAAAAGCTATTATCATAATTTTGTAGAAAATAATCAAATTTGTTTTGATTTAGACAAAAATCATATCACTTTATATTTTATTCTACTGGAGCTACACAATGGCTTTGCAAAGAAAATTAAAGACTAATAGTGTCAGGGTTGATTTTTTTAAGGGGTATTGCCCCAGGTCTTTGGCTCCTTGCTTGGAAGAACTGCAAGCAGGGCCAGCGTTATAGAGAGATGACAGACACTTAAACAAAAGGGCTAGAGTTTTCATCCTGGCTCTGGATAATTTGTCTTCTGACCCTCACAGCCTCCCAGAGAGGAAGTTGATGTATAGGCAGGGAGGAAGTTTGGCCAGCTTGGGTAAATGTAGCCAAGGGAAAGAAGGCTAAGGGGGAGAAGAGGAGCTGAAAGAAGAAAGTGAAAATGGTGAGAGAGAGATGTGAATCTTGGTCCCAGGTTTCAGCACCAAAATGTCAGGTTTGATTTTTTGAGGGGTGTTGCCCCAGTTCTTTGGCTCCTGGCTTGAAAAAATCACAAGCAGGGCTGGTGCAACAGAGAGATGACAGACACTTAGCACTTCCACACACACAGCTTTCACTGCAGGCTTTTCAGAATAGAAATAGAAAGTAAGAAGACACTTCCTGAGGAGAAATGGGTCTATCTCCGTGAATGGAGAAGACCCTGGGGCCTTACCACATTTCTACTTTTACGTCTACACCTTATGATATGCTAAATGATAGGTGGAATATTCATTATTTCTCTGGGAAAAGGGTGGAGAGTTCTTAGAACTAAGGGCCCTCCTCAATTTTATCCTTATAAGGTAACTTCAAGGGGGTGCCATGACATTTATAAACTGTCATGGTGCTGGTGGGTGTGATTTTTACTATGTTAATGTATGTTAATTGGAAAAAGGTCACCTTTGGACATGAGTTTCTAATTTCTGCATATGTTCCTGGCTTGGAAAAGTCCCCACCACAGGTTGCTGTTGTTGAGGGTTAGGTTCTAATGCTCATGGGTCTCCCCATTCTTGCCCCCTCCTTTTTCCTGTGGTTAGTGCTGCCAGCCTGCACCTGTCCCTAACAATAGTAAAACGAATGCTTCTCTTTGCCAAGAGATCTTTCTTAATGTATGATACCATTAGGTACAGGTTTATTTTTCAGCAGTTAATTTATATTCTGTGTAGTGATATATAAAACTATTTTAATAGCACTTTAGGCAGTTAAAGAATCATTTAGTGCTAGCATTGGTTCCAGAACAGAAAAATTACCCTTGTGAGGCTTAACAGCATATTTTATTCTGAAATCTCTGGTCCATTTTTCCTTAAATCTCCATTTCTAGCATGACTGGTAGACATTCTACTCATTCAGGTGGCTAATGGATATTGTTATATTCTCAGGTGCTGAACGTAGGGTTGGTTTCATTTCCATCATTATGAATTTTCATTTGTGAGGTAGTTAAAATAATATCCTTGCTTTCCAAAAATCACCTGTTGAATCATAGTTAAGCAATGAAGTGAAATCATTTAGTGGAGATCCATTTCCATACTTGATTTTTTTAAAATGTAGATTTCATTGTATTTTTTGGCATTTACTCGCCATGATTTAAAAATAAAGACAATGGTCTAAGAGCAAATTTGGCACTCTTATTGCATCTATAGTCCTGGCGGAAGACTTCATTTTGTGAAAGCAGTCAATAAGCGAGCAAGGCCTGTGGTAAGTTGATACCACCCTCTTGGTGAAGGCTCTTCGTGTTTGCTGTTGCTGAGGGACCTGAAGACTGAGGTAGCTGTAAATCCCTGAAGCCCATCAGGAAACACTCAAATTAACTGACTCAAGCTGAATAAACAGGACTGCAAATTTGTTTTCAGCCTACGCACCAATAAACTTGGATTGGAGTTTAACTCCCATTAACTAAACACCAAACAGACACTATAGGGGCATTAACTGGGGACTGCTCAGGTGGACATTACGTACAGCTTGGAACTGAATAGGAAGCTGCTCTGACTCCCCCTGTGGTGTCCTGTAACCACCTCACAACAACTGTGTCCGGAATATAATTTGCCTCGTAAGGCTTATCTTGTAATTGTGAGGCAGCATGTTTGTGGAGCATAGCAGAAGAAAAATAGAAAAATATTCACAATAATTTGTAGGCCTATAGACTTTGTGTAGCTCAAAATTTTCTGGGGATGTGGCTTGACTGATGAGGTAACTAAACTCAAAATCAGTGCTCCCCTTTTTTCTGAAAGGCTGAACAGGATTTTTATATAATTAGAACAGATCACTTTTTAGAACAAAACTAGAGATTTATGCAATGTGTGTAATAAATTGAGATAATTTAAAAAATAATTTATACTGCTTTCTTCATTTTGTATATTGTACTAAACTAAAACAAGATAGAAATCAGCTTTATAGATAATTATCACAGTAATATTATTTAGTAGCTAATTAGCAGAAACAGCCTATAGAGAACTATATTATTTTTAATGAGTTTTAAATTGCCTTCAGTATGAATATAGATTGTTCATAATATGATTTGAAAAGAAGTGGTGAATTCTGAAGAGTTGGTCACTTGTGAAAATAATAGATTATATATTTTCTCTTCTTCCTGCAATAGGTGAACCTATAAGTGTGTTAAAAAAGTATACATACAACAGCACATCCCTTTGTGTCTCAGGCGTAGGTAAATGACATGGTCTATCTTTTTCAGCAGCAAAACTGGATGATCCAATAAGCAGACAAGGCATATATGTGCCTAGGGAAACAGCAAAAAGGGAGCATGTAAAATTTATTAGTGTGATTTTTTTTTAAGTCAGTAAGTTAGTCACCACGACAAAACTTCATTTAAGTAACATGATTTTAAATTACATATGAGGTTGTCAAAATATTTTCTGTATCTGAAAGTCTTAATCTGCCCCTGCTGGGGAGACACACAGCCGTGACCGTACAGCTGATAAGGCGGAGCCACAACCGGAGAGGCCCGGCCTCCTCCCCAGTGCGGTCGTGTCTCCTTTTGGAGGGCAGAGCCACCTGGTGTCCACATCCTGTAGAACCTCCTCCTCTGCGAGGGGCCGTGACCTGCGACTTGCTTCTAGCTCACAGACTACGGCCAGGGTGGAAGGGTTTTGCAGATGTAATTAAGACCCCAAATGAGTTGATGTTAAGTTAATCAAAAGAGAGGCCATCCTCAGCGGCCTGACCCACTCCCGGAAGAGGAATGGGGCCTCCCGGAGGGGAAAGATCCCCCTTCTGGTTTAATGAAGTAATTGACCGTGTCGCAAGATCCCGTGTGGCCGGTAACGGGGCGGATTCCAGCCCACAGCCGGCGAAGCCCAGCTCCCGGCTGCAGAGCCACCGGAAACGAACTCCGCCCACAACCGGAACCGGCGGATGCTCTGCCGTCCCTCCTGCAGATGAGAAGTTACCCGCGACGCCTTGACCGATGCCGCTGAGACCCTGAGCAGAGGCTAGCAATGCCGTTCCAGAAGGCGTGAGACAACAAAGGTGTGTGGTTTTAATCTACTGTCTGTGGGAATCTGTTCTAGGATATCCTTCCTCCTTGTGACCAGCCCTAGAAAAAATCTGTTTTCTTATCAATTTAATTAAAATTTGCTAGAATAATTATAGATCCAAGAAATAAGCCACTTCTTTCTAGCAATTCCTGAAAAAAAAAAAAAAAAGAAGAAGAAAAAAAAGAGGTCACGTCTGCCAAAGTAGATTCGGTCTCTTCCTTTGTGAATATTCCTTGACCCATTTGACACATTTAATTATTCCTTCTTTAGCTACCGCCACCATCATCAGTGATAATCAACAGCCTCTCTCTTTGCTCTTACTGAGCTGATCGATCAACTTATTATTAATATTTTGCCAAATCCAATTAGTACATTACAATTTTTCTTTGGCTATATATTAGATTTCATTTTAGCTGCATAATGGAAAAATTTAATAATACTAACTGTTTACTTCCCAAGAACAAAGCCATCCATGCTGGGAATTCCAAAAAAATACTCTCTTGACAGTAAAAGGTAATTCTGTACAATCATTAATCTGCAATTTTAGTAGATTTTCTTCCACTCTGTAAGTGCTTTCAATGTAGGCCTATACCTTTAAATGTATTTTTTCAGTACTGATTTGTTGCAGTGTCTTTTATGCAATTCCCCAGGGAAAGTGAATACAGTTCTCCAGCTACTCTTCAAGTCATGTATACACGAAATCACCATGAACGTGCATTGCATCTACAGGAGGTCACTGGGAAATGGGATAAAGTCAATGTTAAAATAAGAGAGTGAAAAAGGATTGACAGGCACAATCTCGTCAATCTTACCGTGGATCACCACAAGTAGGAAAAATACTTCACAGTCAGTGTCAGAATGCAGACGGGTTCCTGCCCTCCCGGGGCCAAGCCGGGACTCGGAGTAGCTTGCTCAGGCAACTCCTCTGAACTCCAGCTGCTGTCTGCTGGTTCCAGTACAGTGATGTGTGTTCTTATTTCCTAACACTGATCTTATTTAAATAAAACATAATTTCATACTATCACATTTTCTTTTTATCTGCTGATATTCTCTGGAATTTTCTTATTTATTGAAAAGAAAAAGGAAAAAAGAGTCATCTCCCTTACATTAGAAAGTTTTATCTGTATTGGTGTTTCCTTTTGATTATAAATTATGCATGGTATATAGTCAGTCATGTTCTGCAATTTCAGATGCAACTCGATAATCTTGTGTAAGGAAACAGATTTTCAGGCTCGTTTACTTTGACGGAATATGTCAGGCACAATGAAGAAAATTCTTTTGTCCAAGCTATCTCATGATATAAAAGTTATATAATATTAACCAAATCAGGCTAAAACCTTCTGATAATTTCTTGTTTAAGTAAAATAAAAATTAAACAGATAAGAAGAAAGGGGAGTCAAAACTGACATTCACTGAAAACAAAACACATGTCAGGCTTTTATAGCTATCCTATTGAATCCTGATAATAAACCACTAAAGTAGGTATTATCAACCCATTTTGCTGTTGGCAAAACTGAAACTCAAAAGAAGCATATTGAACAAATATATATAGAGTGTCTTCTGTGGAAGACTGTTGTAGTTACTTGCCTATTTCAAAGTCAAATAACAAATAAATAAGAAACTTGATTCTAAGTCTAATTTTAAAAGTTCATGTCTTTTTTCACTATAATAAACTAATAAAATAAAAACAAACAAAACACATGGTTTTGGAAGCAGGTAAGGCTTGTTTTTAATTCTTGCTCTTTCATTACAAGATACAGAACCATAATCACATAGCTCAATCTTTCTGATTGTCATTCTCCCCCTCTGATTCCCACGTGTACCCCTGAAGCTGACGGCATCTTCCTCTTACTGCTTCCTTGTGAAACTAGAGAGAACGTGGGAAGAGCATATAGCCCAGTTTGGCCCAGCAAACCGAACAACATTGTTATTCTTACTAGCCAGCAGCCTGGGACATGACAGATCTAAGCATGCGTACAATTGCAGCCCTCAAATGCTTATTGAGTAGTTCAATAAATGCTACCTTACTGATAGCAAATGTGATGATTACAATGTACCCTCTGTGTTGCAAAGAAATTATCTAAACAGTCTTTGAATCTGAATCTGCAACATCCTTTCTTGTACAGTCAGCAGTGAAAAAGCAATGCATGATTGCATAGTTTACCCACTTTCAAATTGTTCTATACTTCTCTATTAGTTAATTATTCCACCAACAAATTCATTGGCAAATAAAACTATATATTTTTCTCCGGGGCTTAGAGTTAGGGTATGGGGTAGATTTTAGAGCAGACATGCACACAATGTCCACGCAGAAGGCAGCGTCGTCTGTGCAGCCAGGCTCTGCCCTGGTCCAGTGGGCAGGGGCTCTAGAAAAGATTTCGAGCTAGACAAAGGCACCCACCATTCCTGCAGCTCTTCCATGAGTCTACTCCAGGAGAGCATGCGATGCTGTCAAAGTGCAGTTGTTCTTCGCTCCAGTCAACAGAAAGACTTGGAGGAAAACATAAGTCCAGGTGGGTGAGGAGAGTGCTGTAAGGTGGACTCCCATTTCCTAGATTTCTTGAAATATTTTCTGAAGTTCATTTGTAAAATTAGCATTTTGCTAATTTCAAGAGAAAGACCGTGTGTTAAAGTTACAATTGACAGGGAAAGCGAAGCCATCAGTGTTGCCGCATTAGTAAGTCCAAGCTACAGGATTTTATGTGCTTGTTTAGATGGTTCTAGAAGCCCTGTACATTCTGGTTGAAAGAGAACACTCGGCTGCTCTTTAGAGACAGTGGATCAGATGCCCTGACTTAACAGAAAATTCAAGCACTATGAAAATGGGAGGGGCGGGGCCCCTGGGAGGAGGCCAGCTCTAATCGGACCATAAACAAGTATCACGGAGTCGTTCTTTGAGAAGTGTTGTCTTCAAGGTTAAATCTGGACTTGTCCTTCTACTGTCTGAAATGTCTCAGCTGCCCGTCATGGCCATAGCACAAGGCTCAACCTCTCGTGGGTGGGCGTGGACTGCTCACGCCTGTGCCTGTCGCTCACCCTTAGGGCTGCATGCCCCCCACCCCCAGCAGCGCCCTCCCTCTGCCATTTTACCACCAGCCTCTCTCCAATAACTGCTGAGGATTAAAACTAGGCCCAGAATGCCAGCCTTGGGAAGCCTTTCCTGGCTGCCTCAGATGACTTTGGCGATGCCGTGGTGTGCTTCTCCCAGGTCTATGATGCCTCTAACGCCCTTGGTCATCCTGTCCCTGAACTCCACAGATATGGCCCAGGCCTAGGCCCCTGTGTAGCACAAGACAGGTGTAATTGCTGTTTTCTAAATAAATGCAAGGTGGTGACCTGGGTACTGGGATGAGAACTACAGTGCTAAGTAGCAACCACTCCTTACAGTTTCGATGACTTTCCCTTGCTGAGCTGAGGGAAGTGCTTGTAGCTGCTCTATTCTTGCTTGCCCTTGTTTTTGCCAGTGATAAGCACCAGCCACAGCCGGGAGCCTTCTTCTCTTGCTCCAAGGACAGCACCAAATTAAACTCTTGGAGGTCATCTTCGTTAGTCATTTTTTTTTTTTTTTGGCTTCCAAACAAGTATCTGTGCTATTACTTATTTATTTATTGTCAATTTCTCACTATTACCTGGTATAAATTAATCTATTTAAAACTCATCTAGATTCTTTTCTAAATAAAAAAATGTCTAAAGCAGTTACTCTCAAGTCAAATACATTTTATTAATATTATTGACTATTTGACAGTATCCACATCTCTTCATTAATTTAGACCATCAAGAGTTTATATATGTGATAACTTTGTCTGAAAATTATATTCATACTTCACATATTAAGTAATAGGGCATTTCACTAGATGATTATTAATTTGCTTTTAATCCTGATATTTTTTGTGACAGCTGGTGTCATTTCCATATAAGTTTATTATAAAACTTCCTTAAAGGAGTGGGATTTGATTTTTCTCCCCAAAGAAATAAACTCACTAAACACATTTACACCATTTTCCAGAAATAATTAGAAGTTAAATATGGAAACATTTTCAGTGAAGTCTTAAAAGGATACCCTAATTTTGGAGCCTCCTTCAGTAAAAAGGTGTATGAATAGTAACACATAACACAAGAGGTAAAAGTCAATTTTTGGTTTTGGTTATCCCTTAATGTTACAGAATGTGTCAAAGAGGAAAAAAGAGAGACAGCATCCAACATGAGGGAAATTATTTCATAGCTCCTCTATGCCACTGTCTGCTGCCCCTGGCTCCCCCAGAACACTAATTACAGATGGAGTGGTCGCAACCATGGCTGATTCTAATATTTCACTTTCTGTACTAATGTTCCCACTGGCTTTTCCCTACAGAGGCAGATAAAATCCTTTGTACCAAGCCTAATTTACTTGCTCCCAGATCTCTTTAATCATCAGTTATTCATAGGACTTAACGTTTCCATCTCAATATGCTCATATCGAGTTTTCATTAGCCGGTTAGTACATATGTGATTTTCATAAGTAATTATAATTGATTAGTAAAATATCTATTTATATTTTTTTAGCCTCTGGTATTCAGAGGCTAACAATCTGAATTCTTGTCACTCCAGTTGGAACTATGTTGGACTAGTTTAACTTGTTTTAATGCCTATTATATCCCAATCTAAACTCACCTTAAACATCTGTGGGTAATGATATTTGAGTGCAGATTGTTATTCATCTGAATGTTCCTCCTGTATTCTTCTTGTTATTAATATCATTAACATGTCTTTCTGTGTTAATAAACATCATTCATACTGTAAAACTCCCAGTTATTTAATGTGTGTGAAACTGAACTTGCAAATATTTACAGTAGGATATAGTGGATTAAAATGTAACAGGTGGAATATTAGATAGAGTCACGTCTGACCATAATAATTATCATCTTCAAGATCTTTACAAATGTTAAATTATGAGACAAATTCAATAAAAATTATAACCAATATGTTTAGCTTAGTAATTCCTAAGTTTTTTTTGTTTGGTTTTGTTTTTACTCTTTTCTAAAGAGTGTATTTCTCCTATGCAATTTTTTAAAAAATCTTTTGCTTTTCAAAGTGCATTAGGTATTAATCTGTGGTGTTTTCTTAAGATGCCCAATAGGCTTTTTAAAAATTTATAAAAAGCTGAAAAAGTCCATTATTCAGTCCCATGAGGCTGGAGACACCAGACTAAATTATTACCCTAATATACTGTTTGGGATTCCTGGAAGCAGACATCATGATGCCCACTGACCAACGATATTTTCTGCTAATTCGTGCCTTCAACAGGGGAAGCTGTTAGAGACAGTGAGATTGTCTTGCCTAAGATAAGCAGAAATCTCCAGAGGAGATTGAGAGTGATTGGACCCTCTCTTTAGAACCTACCTGAGTGTCCTCTGCTCCTATTAGTGAGCATAACATTAAAAATAAAATGCTGTAGAGTTAGATGTTCATTTGGCACCAATCCAATCATAATTAGAATATAAATGCACTCATTGCACATCGGTGCTCAAGTAGGAAATGGTTGTCAAAACGATCTGGAATAGACACACACACATATAAAATTAGTAACAAAAAAGAAAACCAAAAAAAAGTTCTTTTTGAAAACTTAGACCACTAAGAATATGTTTACAGGCTTCATTTTGAAAAACTCTGTTAAGTGTAAATAAAATACAATTAGTCACAGAATTTAAGACCCTCATCATGACATTTAAAAATTATTTAATAAAATTATGTTAGAAAAAGACACTTTGATGACAAAGACTACTTCGTCGTGCACAGGCTTGATGACTGGTCTGAACAGGCTCTGGCCACCGTTTCTGTTCAGATCCTAATTACAACTCTTTCTGATGAACATTTTCAGCTTATTGAAAATGTGCTGCTGTCTATTCAACTCTTTCTGAAAATCTTACTGGCTAATGAGGGGAAAGGTTCAATATGCATTTCATCTGCAATTCTTCACTTTATAATATATGCTTTACTTTCTCCTTGACTTTAGTATTTATTTAATGTGAAAGTTCATTTGTATTTTTTATCATGTATAAATGAGTTTCACATATTAGTGACAGTGACCAATATAGGGGTATTGATGACTTTATATTTTATTGTGTTAATTAAATATTTCATTAGGAACTGTGTTTGTTTGTTTTCAATTAACCACTTGATTGAACAGGGAGATTATATTGATCTGCTTGAGCTGCCAAAACAGAATACCACAGACTAGGTGACTAGGTGACTTAAACACCAGAAATTCATTTCTCACAGTTCTGAAGGCTAAAAGTCCAAGATCAAGGTGCCAGGGTGTCTCGTGAGGCCTTTCTTCCTGCCTTGCAGGCAGCCACATTCTCGTGGTGTCTTCACATGGCCTTTTGTCTGTTCGTGCCTAGAAAGAGAGAGAATGATCTCTTGTGTCTCTACTTCATCTTATAAGGACCCTGGATTGGGTCCCCCCCTTATGATCTCATATAATCTTAATTACCTCCCTAAAGTCCCTATCTTCAAATATGGTTACATTCTGAAGTACTAGGGGTGAGGGCTTCAACATATGAATCTCGGGAGGACACAATTCAGTCCATAGCAGATATTTATTACATATTGTTTATAATATTAAAATAGTAAATTTTGCTAGCACAGTAAATAGTAATGTCTTATTCTGCCACCCTCCCCCATTCTGGATAAAATAAAATAAAACACATATGCTCAGTACAATTTGAATTCTAGATAAACAACAGATAACATTTTAGTTATAAATAAGTTCCAAAGTTTACATGCTATATATTTATGCTAATTATTTTTTGTTTATCTGAAATTCATCTTGAACTAAGCATCTTGTACTTTTGTTTGTTAAATATGGCAACTCCAGTGCTTTCTCCCACCCTCCTTAAGATTAGAACTCTTATTCCCTCAGCCTCTGACAGATATCATCTAATTCTTCTTTGGAACTTGCCCTTCGTCCCCTTGACCAAGGTTATGTCCCCTTTTACAGAACCTGCATACTCTTAATGGATGTTTCTATAAAAATATGCAAACCTGGATCCCTTGCTCCAACTTAAGTCTGAAGGTCTATCTCAGATCCAGAGCTCTCTGAGAGATTTTCTAAAGGTTTTGTTGCAAATAAAATAACAATTTAACTTCTCAGTCTTTTCCCAATCCCACTTTCTTCACTTCTCTAGAAGTGTTTGGTCCCAAGAATTTTCCCCAGTAATTTCCTGCATGCAGATCCTCATTTCAGATTAGGGAGTCAGATTTGTTGGCTGGATTACCCAAAGGCAATTTCACTTTGAATGGATTATTCACTTAGAGTGGGACCCAAAAAAGGAAAGGATCCAGGCTGCAGTGCAACCAGTCAACCACCTGGGACACATGACCTGTTAACCCAACCGTATCAGATGCTAATGTTCTTATCATCCCACATGGACTCTAGAGAATGTCCCAACAGGAAAATTACAACCTTTACTCCTAGGGTATTGAAGTAAGGTCAAGCCATCTGCAGATAAGACTTTTACATCTAAGAATCAAACAAAGCAGTTTTTGATATGCTACTGGACATGGCAGATAGAAAGTGTTGGACCATGGGGCATTAAATAACCTTATGGCCAGAACTGCCTATCATGATTTTATTTATATCAGAGCCACCAAATCATAAGATCATTTGGGCTCAGAGTAATCCATATGAAGATAGGGGAGGCACCTCCTCAATGAGGAATGGGCAGGCCCAGAGTAAGATGCACCAGCAAGTATCCTGGGCCCCGTGTGTCTCACTGCTGCACCAGGGCTCTACCTCGTGGGAGGAGTTGATGGATAAGGCAAGAGCTGAGCTGCGGGGTGTTAGCTATGCTCCGAGCAAAAATCGGGCCCCTTAGGCAGCAGTCATCGCAAAGGATAAGAAAATAATAGAAAATGGAAAATAATAGAAATAAAAGAACACACTGAGATTAAGGTATAGTTTTATAGATTTATATAAAGAAAAGGCAAAGTGGGGGTACTCAGGGGTCCTCTCAAATATCCCCATCAATTGTAAGACCAAGAATAAAATTTCACATGGGTATTTATAGGTATGGAGATTGGTTGCCAGGGGTAACAGATTTACATAATAACAGGTAGTTTGTTTTAGGTTAAAAGTCTTTCAAAAGGCTTCTGTAGATCCCGTAATTAACTCTAGTTACAAAATCTTTCAAGAACAAACTTCTAAGTTCTAAGATAAAGCTATCACTTAACAGAAGGGTTAAACAGAGATATGGTGGCTCCATATTTCTTTATCTAGTTATTGCAAATGGAGACAGGTCATCGGAAGTCAAGCAGGAACTGTCCCTTGGGCTGATTGTTTTTAGCCACAGGTGTCTATCTCTCGGCAGGCATTCTTTGATCAGCTCTCATCATGTGGCTCCTTGCAGACTTGCTTTGTCGTTCAAAGCAGGCAAGAACCACAGGTTTGAGATTGCAGCGTCACCTTGGAAAGCAGCTGCCACTGACCTTTGAGATGGCCTCCTGAGGTGAAGCAGCTTTTGATATGCAAAGTAACATGTTCAGATATTCCTTCAGGGCAAAGCCCTGCAAAACTCCTGAGATCATTTTTGTCTCTAATATAGTAATATTAATTTATGAAGTGACACTGAGTTTGGTTCCCAGATCAGTCAACTTGGTCATGAACACAAGCCAAAATAGAAAGTGATGCATTTGAGCCCCACTCAGGGATGCTCTGGAAGACAGCGAGAGTGTAAATCTGTCAGAGGACAGTATGGTACCCACTATGTGTGGACAGAGAAGTGGTGTGAGGTAGGGACATGTGCACACACATGGCTCACCTCATTAACCAAGGACCTAAAAAATAAAATTGGAAGATTGAGGACAAGGAGGACTAGGAAAGACCAGATGGATGAGTTGCTCAGAGTGGGCCCAGAGTGTGAGGATGTACACAACCCTTGGGACTACTCAGGGGACATCTGTTGTAAGGGAGATGCTTGTTATCAGGCAGAAGAGACCAAGATGGAGAGACCGCTGTGCTGTGGATGTTAGTAAGCTTCTGTTTCCTGCATTTCCCAGTACTTATGTAATTGATTTACACATCATTGCAGGCAGGGGTTCAACAAGGACTTCCTCTTGCCAAAACAGGTATGGCTACCACTCCCACTAAGTGCTAACAGCAGGGCCCTACACAGGGTCCCCCAACATGGTGCAACTCCCTGAGATTATGGGAGGGATAGCCAGCCTCCCAAGGGTCACTGGGTTCATTGAACAAATTCCATCCCACTTGGGACGGTGATTTTCTCCTGGGAAAAGACGTCATTTTCAAATATATTTTTTCTTTCTTTGCTCTCTGTAGACATTCAGAATGCTTTATTTGCCAAGATGGTATTCTAAAAATGTTGCTTCTGACTAAGGAATTTGTTTTACAGGAAAAGGAGTATGGCGTGAGACTTGCCACTGGATTCTTTTTGCAAATCCCATCACAAGCTGCTGGCTCGATAAATCTGTGACATGGACTATGCGTGGCTCTGTCATGGCACTGTCTGAGAGAGAGCATGTGACAAATTGTGTCTTCCAGGAAATAGCCTCTAGGAGGGCACATGGTATCTGGTATGGTTCTTAGTGAATGCCCTTGTGATCAACACCTGTGGAAAAGAGGGAAGGAAGCAAAAGTGGGTAGGGAAAGAAGACAATCTATGATTTAGACCTGATAGCCCCCGATACTCTGTAGGACACCCTGGAGCTGAAAAGGGATGGGTTGTCCAGCACTGGGCCAAAGAACCAGAACTTTACAGCCCATCTTGATCAATCATTGGATATGGGATATACACAGAAAGGAAACGACTTGGGGTAGGCAACTCTCCAGAGCTTGGGCAATTCCTGAAGGGGCTGACAAGCACAGACTGCCCGCTGACAACCCTCCTAGCACTGCGACAACAGTCCCTGGAGGGGATTTGAGTAATGTGTCTTCATGTCCACCGTCATCCACCCTTGAGATTTGGAACATGACCCTACTGTCTACAGCATTTGGTTTCAACACACAGCCAGCATATGATGCTGTTTCCCCATCTCCAGGCTACAGAGCCAGGGGTGCTGGAGGAAGACTTAATCCTGAGTGCGCCTCACTGTTTCACCTTCCAGACACCAAGGAGTTTTTGCTTCCAGTCTCACCCTTGGGTATGATGACTTTAGAGGTCCTAGCTCCCAAGGGAAAGCCAGTTCCACCAAGAAAGCCAGTGTGTAATTGGAAGCTGAGATGCTCTTTGGGTCATTTTGGACACTAAAAGCCACTGAAAGAGCAGGCAGAGAAGAAGGCAACTCTATTGGGTAAGAGGATTGGTCTCACTTACCAAGAGGAAACCAGGTTGCTTAAACACATTTGGGCCAAAGGGACTACACCTAGAAGCCAGGTATTCCAGGTCACATTAAGGTACTACTGTGTCCAAAAGTAAGTACTAGTACCTGGATAGAAATGAGACCACTGAGGACTCACATCTTTCAGGACTGAAGATTTATATCCCACCATTTAGTCAAGGTATGGGGAGAAGTTAATGGGAACACAACATGAATGATGGAAGGAGGAAGTTTTCATAAACTTGGTGTAATTAACATTTCTAGGGGATGGTAATGGCAGTTATGGATATTTTTTCTTAGTTATTTTTCCTACTCTCCCTTCAATATTCTATTAATGCACACATAAAGTTTAACATCATAATTTAGTTTCCAAAAGGAAGTCTAATCATATTTGCATCACATCATGATATCCAGTGGCCAATGATATCTTGCAACTCTCTTATACTCAAAATGAGAATTTCTTCATGTGAATGAAAGACAAGAAAGACTGCTGAGTGGATAAACAGTTCAGTTTGCTGCTATGTTTCCATTCTCCTCTTTCAGACACATTCTGTGTTGCATGAGGCTCTGCCTGAGGTTCCTGTCATCCCGACCCCTTGCCAGCTGGCTTTTAATTGGGGAAGAGAAATGGGATACTAGCAGGAGAATAGAGGTCAGAGTACTTCTTCCTTGCTTCCTGTATGCTATAGTGTCAATTAGTTGCTCCTTTAGATATTTCAGCATACATTGTTGTTTTCCTTAATCTTGACCACACTCTATTAGTAGCCTCTTATTTAAGGTCTCAACATTTACACCATCTTGCAGTGGATAGTGTTCCCTGCTAGGACTTTTGATTGTTACAGATTATTTGAACTAAAAGTATCCGTATGTTCTCACACAAACATATAAGCTTTAAGTCCATTAATCTCTTTACATCCAGGAGTCCACATTGGTGATTCTGTACAGAGTGGCTGGTGTCTCTAGATTCATCTGAAACTGCTGCCAAACAGGTTTGTCATCATTAGTCATCTGCTGCTGATGAATTTGGCATGGCCATCAATACAGGCCTTCAATCGATAGGCAGCAGGTTGAAATCTACTCTCGCATGAATTATCTACAACTTAACAGGAGCGTTGGAAAGGAAGTTTTTTGACTAAATATAAAGGGAAGCAAAGGAAGTGCCTATGAGGAGCAGAGCTCTCCAAGCAACCCCATGAAAGGACGTGCCATGACTTGATCGTATAGATGAGAAATAGCTTCCGAGGGCTGAAGTGATACACCCTGGTCCACACAGTCTGCACGAGGTGCTAATAGCAAGCACCTGGATGAAGTCTTTGCCTGGAGGTATTTATGGAGGTACTTATCCACCCTTCCTGCCATTTCTATTCCTGGATATGGCTTAGAGCTCTGTCTCCTCTTCTGCTATCTCTATTTTCTGATTCACAATTCAAGGGGTAGAGACCTGGATGGTCTTTCATTGATTAAATTGGCCTCCTTGCTTAACTTTTGCCTCAGATCACTTCTGAGTTTCTGGAATCAGATATATTTAGAATTGATGTTTTAAGTGCCTTAGGCCAGGACTGGGACATATGCGCTCAATAAAAATTCTTCCTTAAAAATAAGATGTGCATTTGACAGATTACAGGGATCTGGGGGAGAGAAAATATAGCCCTGTTGTCTGGCCTCACTGTGGCGAATATGTGGGATTCATGATCTCTTTTGCCATCATTCATTTTTATTAAATGCATCGGCTGCCACCTCAGGCATCTGGCAACTCCTTACACAGTTATTATTTCTTTACTCTGGGTGACAGGAGATGGACCAAAGCAGTTTGTAGAAATCTAAATAACATCAGTAACATCAGTGAGTTGGTCATGTTATTTTGAACCTGTCCAGAGCATTTTTCCAGAATAAAAAGTCTGTAAATGAAATTTTGAGAAGTATACCTTGGTTGATATTTTCAACCGATAGATATATCATGTTAGTTTAAACTTGTGGAATAAAGGCTAACAAACCTAATGTAGTAAATGTGATTTCCTTTTGTAATCACTTTAATTAAATAATTATATCTAATATATTATATATATTATCATATATTATATATTATGTCATACAAAAGTTATTCAAGACTTTTTATTCTGTTACATTGAGACACAGCTTAAGAGGCAACCATAGGTGTTTTACTGGGACAGATCTGGCCAGCAACATCCAACATACGCATGTAATCAGGCCTTGCTTCTGACTCAGTGGAGTAGTCTTTTAAGACATCTGGTAATATGGAGAATTGGGGAACAAACAAAAAAACTTTGAAATTTTTAATATGCTAAGTTTAGATATCACTAATCTATGAACTGACTATTTGAAAGCATTCATTTTATAAACATTTGTTAAGTTTTTTCATTTATCTTATACATATTTCTTGAATTTCTATTTTGTCCAGACACCTAAAAATAGGCTAATATTTGAATTCCCATTGAAAAAACAGCTTCAGTGCCAAATGCTGCATTTAACCTTGAAAGTGATATTGCAAAATGTCCAGGGTGCATTTCTTTCCTTTGTAATCTGAATCTTTATTTTCCTGTATATTTTTGACTAGAGCCCTCTTTCTCACTTAGACATTTCCTTCCCAGTAAGGTAAAAACATGGAAATTATTAAAAAGTAAATGTGGATCATTATGGATAGTATACTCAAAATAATCATAACTGCTATTATCTATGGAATGCTTTCATTCTGCCAAGGAATTGAGTTAACTATCTTACACAGTTTTCATTTAATCCCAGCAACCCAAATACTGAAGTTGTCCCTTTTTTGTAAACGAGGAAACTAAAGCTAACACATGATAAGAAGTTTGCCAGGAGTCCGTAGGGCATATTAGGGACATAGGGTTTGAGCACAGACATTTGACTTCGAAGGCGATGCAGTGCAGAGAGCCTGGACGTTCCATCTGTATTTTCATCACTGTTTGTTCTAAGACAGCAGCCAAGACAAAGGCCCCTGCTGGGCTGGAGCTCCTCTGCCACACACTCAGAGCAATAGTGGCTGTTGTGTAGACTGATTCTTCAGCAAAGGTAAGGGATAACTCTAATCACACTCAGTGCAAAATAACAATTTTCATGAGAGAATCACCTTGGAGGAAAACGATACACTTGTGGTAGGCTGTGTCTGCAGTGGCAGTCATTAGCCATCTAGTCTCCCACTCCAAGTGGGCACTTTTGCTGATGCTTTGTCTATAATCCAATGAAGCAAAATCAGCCTGATCCCTCCCCCAAATCAATATCTTCTTTAAACTAAAATAATATTTTTATCCCATCGGTGATTTATCAACAAACACTAGGCAATTGAAAAAGAGTACATTTAAGAATACAAACTTTTATTATTAAAAAGAAGGTGCTGTATTTATACAGAAGGCTAGAATTTAGCTTTGGAAATGTTGGTCTCTCCAACAAGTATGAATTAATGGCATGACACAAATCACTACACAGAATGTAATTATTTGGTAATGAGTTGTAATCATAAGTGATTTCCCAAAAAGTAAATTAAGTACTCATTAGAAAATGTAATCATTATTAATTGCATTAATTATTTCAATTAAAGGGCAAAAATGCATTTTTATATGAATCTGTGATTATTTTAGCATCTGTCTTTGAAAACTGTCATTCTCTGGACTTTTTAAAAAAATAAATAAAATAACCATGTGTGCATTTATGTATATCTCGTGTCTACAGAGTTTGAGGACTTACTGAAATGATGTGTGTAACCATCTTATCCTGAACTCACAGGAAGTTGTGGGGCCCAAAAGGTGATCCAATATTTCCAGGAAGAATGGAAAATTATTTTCTATACCACACAATGTGAGACATCTTTCATATTTTAACATTTATAACCTGCATGGTGAGTAACGTTCCAATTTCCTCAGTATAGTGTTATGACAAAGACTTGTAATTCTTGTACTGATATTAGAGTTATTTTTTCAGGCTTATTTTCCATTATTACTTGTTATTCATTTTGCATTCAGGGAACCTGGGTTATACAGCAGGTCGTGAGTACTACTGAAGTGCTTTTCTACTTCTATATCTTAGTTTGTATTTTTTCTTTTCTTTTTCCCTTTCTTTTTTTTTTTTTTTTGATTCACCAGTTCATTCAATTTACTGAGTTCATTTACATTAAATTTTTTCAATGAGACGAAATTCATGTGACATTAAATTGATCATTTTTAAGGGAAAAATTTAGTGAGAGGTGTTTAGTACATTGATGTGCAACTTCTGAATCTATCTAGCTCAAAAACATTTGTATCATCGCAGAAGGAAACCCAGTAACTGTTAATCAGTGACTCTTCCTTTATCCCTTTTCTACCTCCTCACAACTACCAATATGAATTCTGTCTGTATGGATTTACCTATTACGAATATTTCATATAAAAGAAATCAGACAATACATGATGTTTTGTCTGTCTTCTTTTACTTAGCACTAAGTTTTTGAGGTTTATCACAATGCAGTATATGCATCAGCAATTACTTCATTTTTTCTAAGGCTGGATAATCTTTTACTGTGCGTATATGTACCACAATTTCTTATTCACTGATGAACACTTGGGTTGTTCAACCTTTCAGCTATTGTAAATAGTGCTCCTATGAACGTACATGAGTATGTGTTTGTTTAACTACAAGTTTTCATTTCTTTTGGATATATATCAAGGGGTGGAATGGCTGGGTCATATATGAGCTGGAGAAGTTCTGTAGTATTTGAGTAGGGAGAAGAAAGAGTCAGCAAGTTTGAGACAGGACAATTGATATTTCAGAAGAGAAGAAGAAAAAGTGAACCAAGTCTTAGGGACCTGTGAAACACCGTTAACCGTACTGACAGTATGCATTATAGGAGACTGAGAAGGAGAGGAGAGAAATAAAGGGTTAAAAGAATATTTAAAGAAATATTAGCTGAAAACTCTTTAACAAATGGTGCTGGGACAATTGAATTTTCATATGTAAAAGAATAGGTTGGACCCCTTCTTCATTTCATATTAACTCAAAATGGATCAATGACCATTTATGGCCATAAAACTCTTAGAAAAAAACATAGGAGTAGATTTTCATGACCTTGTATCTGGCAGTGGATTTTTAGATATGACACCAAAAGTGAAAGCAGCGAAAGAAAAAAATAGATGTTAGACTTCATGAAAAGGTTAAACTTTTGTGCATCAAAACACATTAATAAAGTGAAAAGACCTACATAATGGGAGAAAATATTTGCAAATATTATACCTGATAAGAAAATAATATCCAGAATATATAAAGAACCCTTCCCAAAGGGGAAAGCGGGAAGCAAAACAGAGGTCATCCTCTGTGCCTGTCCCTCAGGAAACCACAGAAATGTCAAAACACAGTATTTTACTAGTATACATTTTAAGAATTACAGTCTTTTGAGAACACGGTGCAAATCAGCCCCAGACACCAGCAAACCGCACCAGGAACATGGGTTGCCCAATCCACATCCAGGACCCCTGCCACTGGCTGGAGGATGGGAGCTGGTAGCAGATGAACAAAAATGCCACTGCACTTTCTTACCTAAAGCCATCGATTGCTTTCCTCGTTAAACGGTGCTCCACTTGCTCTGAGTTTTGGATTAGATTATAGAATTACAAAAAATTAATTCTACTATTTTCTTTTGATGTGAAATTCTCTTTCTTATCCTTAAACATTTAAGTTTTAAACATAACCCAAGCTAAACTAAACTTTTGTTACTCTGTCTTTCAAGTCAGGACTTTCTTGGTCTTGCCCATGTCAGTAAATAGCTATTTTTCCTATTTTCTTTTTGGTTTGCCTTATCCTACTGGCATAGAAACTATCTGAGATCAAGACTTCAATTTAGTCCATTGCCATGTGTCTTATATCTAGAAAACATGATAAGCACTCAAAAAATATTTGTCGAGTAGATGTTGAATTAAGTTACCATCTTCCCACAAAGTTCTACCTGAGTTCCCCAGTATGAACTAATCTCTCCCATTTACATAGCAGTTTGTCTCTTACTGCAATTTGTAATGTGACTGCCTTGCCTCACTGAGCAGTCGCTTATGCATTTAGGTAACTGCAGTACCAGTCTGTACATGCCTAGACAGTGAGGGCATGTTTTGTTTACCTACCACAGTACCTGGCCAGGCATAGATGCTCAGCTACTGTTAATGGTTTCTAAATCCCTAGATGGATTCTAAACAAGCAAAGAGGAATGTTATTTATAGGAATGCCATGAGTCTGCATCACATAAATAGCATGACTTGTCCCCCAGAATGTCTGTCTTCCATAGGTGGTCATCTGAAGTCAGTCTTTGCTTATTTCCTACGAGATTCTCTGTTATTAGTGTCTCATACTACTTCCTTCTCCCCTCACGTTTTATAGGGTCCAACAGAAGATATTATAGTTATCAATTTTTGTCAAAGACCTCAGCTACATTGTTTGGATCCAAAAATTATTGAAAATAATCAGAGGTCTGGGTGAAATGGAGCAAAAATTGTTTTAAGGGGACTGTAATATAAATTATCCTTTTCTTTTTCTATTTGTAGAGTTTTATTGTTTAGAAACACCACAATTTTCTTCTCTTGGGCTGTTAATAAAAACTTTATATTTATCTTTAATCCTATTTTTTCTTTATCACCAGTCTACTACTAAAAAACTACTAGAAAAATTTTAGGAAAAATTAACAGCGATTAGGACAAAATATAGTTAGGAGATTACTAGAAGCAAACATTTAAGAACACATATTATTATCTATCACAGTATTACCGATGGTACAAAAATGGGAACAATCAACATTTATAGTAAGAAAATTATCAATATAGTTTGGTATAGTGATATACAGAAAGGGATATCATGGAGCCTTAAACAATATTGAGAAATGGTTTATATAATGTTAATATTAAAAAGAGAACAAAATCTAATATGTTGTATAATACTAATTTTGTTTGAAAATTTCCAACTCTTAACAAAACTAGAAGATATCAACAATTTTACCTGTATTTCTGGGTTCTGAGAATACAGATGAAATTTATTTTATGATTTTATATTATCATTCAAATAACTCAAAATATGCATCGAGTGCTTTTATTTTTATAGAAATGTATTCAACATATCAATCAAATATAGCTAATTCTTTATTAAAAATTTAAAGACAGTGTATGAGTGTTCCTACTTCTCCACATCCACGCCAACATTTGTTGTTTTGGCACCATCAAATTGGTATTAACGGATCAACACATAAGTGCATATATAAGAATAACATCTGTGGGATGTTGGGCAGGGGAGAGGGGGGAGGAGGGAGGAGGGGACGGGTATATGCGTACACAAAGAGTGCAATGCGCACCACGCAATAGGATGGACATATTTGAAACTTGGGCTGAGGCGGGGAGCAAGGGCAACACACATAACCTAAACATCTGTACCCCCATATTATGCTGAAATAATAAAAAAAAATTTAAAGGCTTCTTTGAGTCCTGTTATGCCTATAATTTATATATTCATGCATTCAATCCAACAGATATTTTCTGTGCATGTAAAATACGCTGATTACTGTGGGAGGTGCTAGAGCTGTGTCGTCGAGTGAGTAAACAGGACCTTGCTCCCAGAGCGACAGGCTTTTCTTGTAACTGTTCAACCCTGGCGCTGTATTGCTGGTCTAGTCACCTACGAAAGTACACGTGGTTTATGGCCGGGGTTGTCCCAATAATAGGTGCATCTCTCACACCTAACATCGTGTCTGCCACATAAGGATGACTCAGGATATGATGCTGAGTGGACTTGATTTAATCAGAAAATGACCATGTGTTAGAGAGATTAGAGATGAGCTCTTTCTCTTCTTCCCAATCCCTTTACCAAAAGCATTGACAATTGTAACAAGTCGTATATAGGCTCTCAAAAGATAAAATATATAATACTATGGATATAAAAAATAAGGTATAAAGTTTTTTGTAACTAAAGAAATAAACTTTTACTGAATATGTATGTATTTGAAATCAGAATGAAGAAAATATAAGTTTTCTTAAAAACTCTAACTCCATAGGATTGATGGGAGTTTGGCTGCCTTTACTGTTCCACTAGTTTACATGCTATTTGTTCAAATACGAAGAGGGAAATTTATGTCTATCATATTGTTACGATTTTGAACCTATCTAAAATTTTAACCAACATATTTGATAAGGCATCAGAAGAAAAAGTTATCTGCATTATATTGAGACTACAAAATCACATCTTTTTGATATGTTTTCAACATTAATAATGAATAATTAAAAATAGATACTTTGTCTTAAGTCTTGAGTGGTAACAGTCAAAAACCAGGAAACAACCCCCATGTCCTTCAACAGGTAAATGGTTAAACAAGCGATCCTACGTCCACAACAAGGAGTACTTCCCAGCAATGAAAAAGAACAAACTGTAAATACACGAGACAACCTGGATAAATCCCCAGCACATTATACTGAGAGAAAAAGCCAGCCCCCCAAAGTAATAAACTCTGAGTTTATATTTTATGACATTTGCAAAATGATGAAAACACAGAAAAGGAAAATAGCTTAGCTGTTGCCAAGGGTGAGCATGGGGACGATTGATGGTGTAGCGGGTGGGTGGCTGTAAATGGAAGCATGAGGCACCTGTGATAGAGAGTATGTATTTTGCCCAAATTAATGGCAATATCCTAGTTGTGATATTGTTTTATATTAATAGTTTTGCAACATGTTGGCATTGGGGAAAACTGGGTAAAGGGTACATAGAATCTCTCTGTTATTATTTCTCACAATTACATGTAAATCTATAATTATTTAGAAACAAAAATTTTAATTTAAAAACAGCTCTCTGGATTTAAAATCAGTGAATATGTATGAAACTTGGTAGATCTGCTAGCAATGGGACAGTAAGAACTTAATCTCCCTGGGTCTGAATTTTACTATCCATAAAACGAGGCTCCCATAACATCCCTCGTAGGGTTTTTGAAGTGTTTGATGATATTATCTAATAAAAAGCATATTTTAACATCTAAATAGTTGAATAAATCTAAATGCCTACATTTTGAAGTAAGTTATTTAAGAAAATTCAAGTTTGTTTTTCAACTTATAGATTATAAAAATGTTTAAATGCTTACAACTGCAAAGGATGTAATAACAGTAATGCGCTGTCGACACGTGGCAGAATTCCGGCAGGCGGGATGAGGGTGATGCTCCTCCTCTGCGTTTCCCTTCCCCCACCCCTCGCGCACCCCAAGGCTCTAACACAAATACTTTAAAAGCTATTGATTTATGACACACAGGATTACAGCTTTTTAAAGCATGTGGTAAATACTATGTAAAATCATTTAAGCACATGTAAATTATTAGATTGATGCAAGGTAAAATAATATATAATATAATTTGAGCTTTTATGTGGATTGCAATACTTGCATTATATGAATTTTTCATTTATTCTTCATAGTAACTATATCAAATTGGCATTATTCAGAAATCCATTGTGTTGATTAAAAAATAGACACACAGGGGGACAAATAAGTTTTCCAGTTCATACATCAGTGAATGAAAAGGTATTACTCAAATCAAGCATCCATAATGTCAGTTTTCTGGATGCCTTCTAGGGGCTAAGTATACGCAATGATTCATTGACCTTATAATTTCTGTATCTTAATTTGGTCACTGAAATGCGCATATTAACTGCAAATGGCACCCTTCTGTTAGCCTGGATTTCAGCTGGCAAATGCTTCAGAGGAGGGTGTTGAAAAATGTCTGCTCAATCAGCCTTTTGCAAGGACTGGTTCTGCTTCTGTGGCTACAAGTGACAGCAATTCCTGCCACCAAAGAAAATCGTTACGCGACAGTGGAAGCTGTTGCAATATTCAGATGGGTGCGTAGTGGTGGAGAGGTTAGTGTGAGCGAAGACACAGAAGGCTGAGGTTTCACAGTGTCCTCATCTATCTTTCTAAAGGCTGTGACTGCTCCTTCCAGACTCAGTTCCGGAATCATCACCCCTTGGCGAAGATCCGATATCATCACCGGGGTAAGTGGACTGTTTCCTCCAGGGAGGCCCCAGTGTAGGTCAGTTCCCACTCCCACTAAAACAAAGTGCCTAACCTTTGTGAAAAATTACTATTTGCCAGGCACTTTTTTTTTTTATCCTACAGAGTATTTGTTTGTTTACATGTTTCTCTCTCCTAATTCACTGGAAGCTTCTGGAAAGAAAAAATAACTAGTGTTTTATTCATCTGTCACTAGCCCCAAGCACCCAGTGCCTGGTACATAATGGCTTCTCTTTGAGTGTTTATTATATTCAGTTGGAACTTGAGAGTGTTTTATTATTTTACACTTTTATTTTGGCCATTTCACTTGCCTTGTTATAACTCAAACTTTTCATGTTTTCCTGGATGTATGACTTCTTCTTTGGGAGATACCTTATTGCTTTTCTGCTCAGTTCATATACCTTTCAGATAAATCAGATCTACTTCAGAACAGTCTGACACTGTTCAATGAACAGATAAGATGCCATTAATTAAAAAGTCATTACTAATTCATCTGTCTAAAAAGAACTGTAGTTCCCTAAAAAGATTTGTCCATAAACATTAAATTATTGCCTTTAACTTTGGTTCAAGATGGGTACTTTTTCAAATGATCCAGTCAACCTATTAGTAGTATTGTTTTCCTCTCTAGGAAATAGCACCACTATTGGCTAGTCATCGATATCTTAGCAGGGAAGTCTAGTTAACTGCTTAAAAGTTTAACTGCCTAAACTTTTCAGGTAAGTATTACATAATTACACGGTCACCGACCAAGACCAATCGCTATCACAATAAAGTAATTGTTGCATATCACTGTTATTGTCTTCTATTTCTAATCTAAAGTGATATCCCCAAGTGAATTCACTGATAAATATTTCATATAAGAATATGAAAATAAAATAAGACATTTCAAGGACAAGACTTAATCATTAGCTGGCAAGAATAAATTTAAACAACCTGAAAAATGTTCATGACATTTCTCGACTATCTGAGCATTCATTTATTCATGAATTATTGATCTCACACTTTAAAACATTGTTCCCAAAACCAGAACAAAAGGTATCTGCGCTAACAAAATCTGCAACTTTATAAATGAGAATTTAATGCTGTACAAAGAAAGACATTTTAACGACAAGAATATGAGTCATTGACTATTGTGAAAATTCATGCAAATTCTCATAAAATATTATTTATTGAGTTGAAAATATAAAACCAGCTGAAACATCTGATACATAGAGCATGCATATTCCAGAGTAAAATTACATTATATTACTAAGCAGTATCAAGACTTTATAAATAAATGAATTTAATAAACATTCACAGCTTCAACATAATAAGCAAGTACTGACAGCCTGTTGTGTTTCAGACAAAATACTTATACAAAAATTTTCTAAAAGACTCATTTTATCTGTTCGATTCATTGTTGGAAATGGTTCAATAGTGAGATCAGAAAGAGGGGACAAATGTCTTCTTACATCTGTGAATTTGTGGTTAGGAATCAGTAAGTGTTAAAGATCTCACTGGAAGAAACAGAGGCTGCAGGCAGCCACCTATTGGGGGGAAGAGAAAGGAAGGTCAGGAAGAAACAATGTGGCTGCATGTGATCTTTAGGCGGAGGTGAAAGATAAAGAAGAGTGCCAAAAAAAGGAATTAATTAATTAACACATATTATGGGATAAGATATGGAGCAGGGATTTTTATGTTAAGTTTGCAGAACTGAGCTTAGCATATAACTAATTTTTACATTAGCTGTTCTTGGGAGGACGGGAGCATTTGGCCTTTAATGATTGTCGAAGAGTAATACAGTCGACCTTCCATGTCCTGGGCTCTGAATCTGGGAACTTAATTAACTGAAAATTTAAAATATTTGAAAAAATAAAAAATAAAAATAGAACAATAACAAATATTGCAAATATTAATAAAAACCAATACAATGTAAGAGCTATTTATATAGCCTTTATACTATATTGGGTATTATAAATAGTCTGGAGATGATTTAGTGTATGGGAGGATGTGTGTAGGCTATATGTAAATAATACACCACTACATATGAGGGACTTGAGCATCCATGGATTTTGATACTTCTGGGAAGTCCTGGAACCATGTCCTCCACCCCCATTACTGAGGGACGACCGTGCTGATGGGAGAATCAGTACTCCAGTTGTTTGAACAGGCTGCAAATACACAGTAAAGAGATGGCTGCTCAATTTTCTGATTAAAATCATCCTTGGATGTCTGAGTCCAGGTACCAACAGTAAAGGGATAATGATCTCGCTGCTTGCTTGGAGAGAGACCAAGTAAATACGACTACCTGCTTTAGGTTATGCATCTAATTCCACTGACCTTTACACAGTAAGAACATCTTCTGACAGCACAGTGAATGTACGTTCTGGCTTTCATTATTTACATGGATTTGGAGGCAGACTGCTAGACCGTTATCTTTTAGTCTGGAAGCTCCAAGATTTACAAACTCCTTCTTTTACGCTCTGTTCAAACGGAGAGGAACTAGAGGATAGTAACTTGAAGGCAGGCTCCGCATAAGTAAATGACAGTAGAGAGCAGTGGAGAAAACTTGCAGGTGGCCGAGAACGCCCGGGCAGGGGTGCCCTGAGCGTTTCAGGAGCAGCATCTGTTGACAGTGTCTGAGAACCGCCTCCTGCAGAGCGGAGTAGCACACCTGGGGGAGTCCTCACCAAAACCCAGGGCTGCGACAGGCATTGTAGAAGGAGTAGAATAGAACCAAAGTTAAAATGAGGGCTGGACCCAAGGAAGATCTTTTGACAAATGAAGCTAAAGCAATAACACAACGTGTTATTAAAGAAAGCATTTCTGGCTTGGAAATAGAGCTATGTATTCTGAACAACAAAAGAGTTCACCATCTGGTCAGCAAAGTCGGCCTAAAAGCGACTTCTGTCTAAACATAGCCAAATGGCCTCAGAGAGCGCCGAGTGAGAAGGGATTGTAATTCAAGACAACTGTTTTCAGCAATTTGGACGTAATGATTAAAGGCAATAAAAAAATATTCTTGGATATGGAGGGACTCAGAAAATGCATGTTTCGTTTTGAAAGAATTGTTTGAAAACATGAACCCAAAAGAAAGGTTTAAGAATTTTCAGCAAGCTAAAATATATGGCGACATTCCCAGTGAGCACCGAGTTCAGCTCCTTTTAAGGAGTGGCCTGTCTTCTGCTCCCCTATCCCCTCCACCCAGGGGAGTTTCCTTCTCTTCAGGATGTGGCCTCCATGATCACTGGGGAAAGACCCATTGTTTAGCCACAGAAGTTAGTTTCCCCTTTGGGTCCCTCCTCTTCCTCACATCTGGGTAATCCCAGATTTCTAAAGTGGTGCATTTCAGAAAATCAGTGTATGCAGAGGGGGGAGAGCGGGTAGGTAAACAAAATCATCCCAGAGAAACAATGTAGCGCTTATATTTGCTTCCAAGTTTCACCACTACAGAGAGGGGAAGGTTTTCTTCAAATTCATGGAATATGGCTTCTTCTTGAACACATACACATAGCCCTCATGAGGGCAAAACAGAATGCCACTTACACTGTACTCAAATCCATAATAAAGACAAGAAAACATTTTCTTAAAGGCAACAAATCTGCACACACTTCCTCAGCCAGCGGTGCTCTTACCCTGACAATGGAAAGAATCTTTGGAATTAAATATGCTCTTCAATTTATGATGGGGTTATGTTGGGATAAATCCATTGTAAGTCGAAAATATTATAAGTCAAAATGCATTCAATACAGGCTGAAGTTGGGCAAGATCATCTGACACAAAGCCTGTTTTATAATAAATGTTAAATGTCTCCAGTAATTTATTCAATACTGTATTGAAAGTGAAAAACAGAATAGTTGTATGAGTACTCAAAACACTATCATAAAGTCAAAAAATTGTGAGTCAAACAATAGCTAGGTTGGGACTGTCTGCACAATTTTCTTTGACACGACTACATTCTTAAACATGGTATTCCATGCCACTGGTCTCCATAAATGGAAGAAGAATGTACCTCCAACATCCTCAGAGACCAGAAGCCATTTCTTTTTTAATTTGTTTTCGGTTACATGTTGCTTTTAATAATGAGATTCAGGCAATACAAGTAAATGTTGAATTTATTGGAACACAAAGTTTGAAGATGGCTATCTAAGAGGACACAGACTCTAAAATATGGGGTGAGTGCTCTGAAGTGGAGAGGTTGGGGGTTGTCTATATAGACAAGATCTGGGGAAGCTTAACAGGATTCCAACATTTTACATACAAGATTAGTGCATAGTTTCAGTAACCTGATTGGTTCCTGGTGGTGTTTCTTTTTGGAGGGGTATATTTCACATTCTGCATTAAAGATGTAGTAATCGAGTGGTCTTTTATCTCAGTCAAGGGGTCTTTCATCCCAGGTACCATCTGGTCTGAGCCAGGAACATGAAAATAAGGAAGGAAGTTAAACTATTAATATAGTGAAAGGTTACTAATTAAGAGGTTATGGCCAGATCATTGTAGAAGAGAAAAAATGGTGGAGTAAAGGTAACCTTCTGGATTCCTGCTCCCAGAGAAAGAGGCATAGATCTCAGTCTGCTACATGAGTGGATCACTCTCCTGCAAGAACAGTGAGGTGAATCAGAGAAGATTCAGTGTGAGACACACAAAACAGGAAAAAAAAAAGGTGAACGAGAGATAGGAATGAGAAATTTGGAGAGTACAAGACAGGCAATAGAGAGTGGAGCATGGGATGGCTGGGCCCACCTGGCCAGCAAGTGCAGTGGGATCAGACCCACAGGAGAAAGTCTTGCTTCCCACTGACTTCCACACCCACCAAGACAGGGACCTGCCTGAAGTCAGGGCGGAATTGTGTCAGGATACGTGGGGCTCTGTGGAGTGGAGACAATAGCGGGAGGCATCTTGAACTCCCTGAAGCTCAGTGCCAGGACTGCACTGGGCAGGGGAGGGACTGGTCTGAGCTACCACTGAAGGTAGTTAGGAGACAGGAAACTTGTGTCTGGCTCCCAGCAGGTCAGATCAACTGAGGTGATCACTAAGTAGGGGACTCTAACCTGGAAACTGCTGCGGGTGAATAGGCCCGCTCAGGGCGGGTTAGCAAGAGTGAGAGCTCCTGCTGGACAGGTGTGAGATTGTGGGAGGGTGACATGAAAGAGACAATGGGGCATGCTGATGATGCAGGTCCCTGATCTGCTGCCTGCCAAGCCCTGAACGGTGGCCTCCAGTGATAGTGCCCTATGGGCAGGTGGCCGCCATTTTTGGGGTCCACAACCCTGCTGCTGTGGTGCAATACAGTGTCAGGGCAGTCCTCTTCCCCCAGCCTGGGAACTCTTGGGACAAGCTCCACCCCTACACCACCTAAAGTCGACTAGCCAGGCCTGATTTTGATGGGTGAATTCTGAATACTTCTCCAGTTGTGGGAGGCTAATGCCTGTGGGACTTACAGGCGCTGGGCAAACTGGGGCACCACCTCCTCCCCTTAGCCAGTATCTTTCGCTCCAAAAGTGGTATGCTCCACCTCTGGAGTTACCACGAGACATGAAAAGCCACTTTCCCTCTGCGACTAGTGTCAATCCATGGGGCCTTGGTGCTGACCAATAGTTGACAGCCCAGTGACTTTGTTTGTCAGACTGGTTCAGATAATCCAGTAGGAGCATAACTCTGGAGCTGGATTTCCGCCTCCAGTAAGCCACCAACAGTGAGGCCTGTGGTTAGGAAACAAAATTCCTGGCAAGAGACCAAAACAGGCTCCCCAAGTAACCCCTCCCATCAGCAGCAGCCTCCCAACTGTGGTAGATAAACCCTGAACGACATATTAGCGACTCCCCCTAGTGGCAGATCAAGCAACCACAGAAGTGCACACATCCAAGCTGATAGGCAGCAGCTATGATCTGCCTTGCTTCTACAGCATCTACTAGAACAGAACCTACACAAGGCATGTTACTTTCCAAAGGAAAACTGAAAGGAGAGAAGCAACAGCTGACCCAGATGGGAAGGACTCACTCACAAACACCACCTGCTGGCTCAGAGACTAAACAGGGCGTGTCATTATACAAATGAAAATCTAAAGGCAAGAAGGAGCAACTGATCCACATGGGAAGGAACCAGCGAAAGAACTCTGGAAGTATGAAGGCTCAAATGGAAAGCACACCCCCAAAGAGGAACAACAGCTCCCTAGTAATGGACATTAACCAAACTCAGAACACTAAAATGACAGAAGAAGAATTTCAAACATGGATTGTAAGAAAACAATAATATGCAAGAAAAAAATGGATGGTCAATACAAAGAAATCACAAAAAAAAAAATCCAGGACTTGGAAGAAAAATTCACTAAAGAAATTGAAATATTAAAGAAAAATCAAACCGATCTGCTGGAAATGAAGGACTTATTCAGGGAATTAAAAAACACAGTGGAAAGCCTAAAGAACAGGGTAGATCAAACAGAAGAAAGAATCTCACAGATTGAAGACAACTCCCTCCAAATAAACAAGTCAGTCACAGAGATAGAGCAGAAATTAAAAGAAAAGAAATAAGCCTACAAGAAATGTGGGATTATGTGAAAAATCGAACCTGAGGGAGATAGGGATTCTGGAAAGTGAAGAAGAAAACACTCAAGGGCTGGATAAGATATTTGAAGAACTAATAGAGGTGAATTTCCCAGGCATTGCTAAAAATCTAGATATATAGGTACAGGAAGCTCAATGGACCCCAGGGAGATTCAATGCAAATAGAAAGACACCACGTCACACAGTCATCAGATTGAACAAAATAGCCACTAAAGAGGCCCTTCTATGAGCTGTAAGGTGAAAGAAACAAAGAACATACAAAGGAAAGCCCATCAGAATAACTCCAGATTTCTCAACTGAAACCCTACAAGCAAGAAAAGACTGGTGCCCCATTCTCACTCTTCTGAAACAGAATAACACCCAGCCTTGAATCTTGTACCCTGCAAAACTAAGTTTCATATATGAAGGAGAAATAAAGACATTCTCAGATAAGCAAAGACTGAGGGAATTCACCAAGATAAGACCAGCTCTCCAAGAAGTACTCAAAACAGAATTACATGAGGATCAGCACAATAAACGCTCTGGAATGTAAAATCACTCAAAAATTAAAGATCAAAGGTTAGATTCCACAATGGATCAAGAGAGAAAACAAAGCAACAAAATGCAACCCAACAGAATGAATAGTAATTAATCCCACTTATCGGTTCTGTCAATAAATGGGAATGGTTTGAACTCCCCTCTCAAGAGACACAGATTGGCCGAATGGATAAAAAAAAAAAAACAAGCCAAGCATCTGCTGTCTCCAAGAAATGCATCTAACCTGAAAGGATGCATTTAGATTCAAAGATAAGGGGTGGAAAACAATATTTCAAGCAAATGGAAGCCAAAAGAAGGCTTGGGTGGCAGTTTTGATCTCAGACAACTTAGTTCTTAAATCAACAAAAGTAATGAAAGACAAAGAGAGTCACTATATAATGGTGAAGGGTACAGTACAACACGAAGACACAACAATTGTAAATATGTATGCACTCAACTTAGGTGTACCCAGATTCATAAAGCAAACTCTACTTGATCTAAACAAATTGATAAATGGCAACACCATAATAGATGGAGACTTCAACACCCTGCTACAGCACAGGACAGATCCTCCAAAAATAAAATTAACAAAGAAATAATGGACTTAAACATAACTCTAGAATAAATGGGCCTGACTGATATTTACAGGACATTCTACCCAAAAACCACTGAATATATGTTCTTCTCATCAGCTCATGGAACATTTTCTAAGTTTCACCATATCCTAGGACACAAAGCATGTCTCAAAAATTTAAAAAAATAGAGATCATACCATGCATCTTCTCAGATCACAGTGGAATAAAAATAGAAATCAACCCCAATAGAAACTGTCATCTCTACACAAAGTCATGGAAATTAAACAATCTTCTGCTGAATTATTACTTCATAAATGAGGAAATAAAGATGGAAATCAAAAAATTCTTTGAACTAAATGACAAAGGTGACACAAGTTATCAAAATCTGTGGGACACAGCCAAAGCAGTCCTGAGAGGAAAGTTTATTTCCATAAATGCCTATATCCAAAAGTCAAAAACATCACAAATAGACAACCTAATGATTTGACTCGAAGAACTGGAAAAAGAAAAACAGACCAACCCCAAACCCAGCAGAAGAAGGGAAATTAATAAGATCAAATCAGAACTAAATGAAATTGACAATAGGAAAACTATATGGAAGATTGATAAAACAAAAAGTTGGTTCTTTGAAAAAATAAACAAAATTGACACAACTTTGGCTAAACTAACAAAAAACAGAAAAGAAATTCCCTAATAAGGTCCATCAGGAACCAAAAAGGAGAAGTTACAACTTATGCCATGAAGATACAAAATATAATTTATGAATATTACACAAACCTTTATGCACACAAACTGGAAAATGTAGAGGAAATGGGCAAATTTTTAGAACCACACAGCCTCCCTAGGCTCAACCAGGAAGAAATAGAATTCCTAAACATACCAATATCAAGGCCTGAAATTGAAACAGCAATAAAAAACCTTCCTAAAAAGAAAAATCCCAGATCAGATGTTTTCACGCCCCATTTTACCACACCTACAAAGAAGAACTGGTGCCTATCCTGCAGAAATTACTCCACAACATGGAGAAGGATGGAATCTACCCCAACACATTTTATGAAGCCAACATAACCCTGACACCAACCAGGAAAGGATGCAACCAAAAAGTAAAACTACACACCAATATCCCTTATGAATATAGATGCAAAAATTCTCAACAAAATTCTAGCTAACCGAATCCAGGTGCTTATTAAGAAAATAATCCATCATGATCAAGTGGGCTTCAGCCCAGAGATCCAGGGATGGTTCAACATACGCAAATCTATAAACAGAATTCACCACATAAGCAGAAGGAAAAACAAAGACCATGTGATTCTCTCAATATTTGCAGAAAAAGCATTTGACAAAATTCAACACCCTTTTATGATAAGAATGCTTAACAAAATAGGCATAGATGGGGCCTATCTAAAAATGTTTCAAGCCATATACAACAAACCCACAGCAAACATCCCACTGAACAGGGAGAAATTGAAAGCATTTCCACTTGGAACTGGAACCAGAAAAGTTTGCCCACTCTCACCACTTCTATTCAACATAATGCTGGAAGTCCTGACCACAGAAATCAGGCAAGAGAGCAGAATTAAAGGCTTCCAAATGGGGGCAGAAGAGATCAAACTCTCACTATTTACTAATGATATGATATTATATCTAGAAAACCCCAAGGATTCAACCAAGAGGCTCCTGGAATTGATAAATGAATTCAGTGAAGTCTCGGGATACAAAATCAATACACACAAATCAGAGGCATTCATATATGTCAATAACAGTCAAACTGAGAATCAAATCAAAGACTCAATACCCTTCACAATAGCAATAAAGAAAATAAAGTACCTAAGAATATATTTAACTAAGGAGGTAAAAGACCTCTACAGGGAGAACTATGAAACATTGAGGAAGGAAATAGCAGAAGACGTAAACAGGTGGAAAACCATACCATGCTCGTGGGGCAGCAAAATCAACATCGTTAAAATGTCTATACTACACAAAGTGATCTACAGATTCAGTGCAATCTCTATTAAAATACCAACATCATTCTTTACAGATATAGAAAAATTAATTTTATGCTTTGTATGGGGCCAGGGAAGACTCTGTATAGCAAAAAGAATTCTAGGCAATAAAAAGGAAATGGGAAGTATCAATTTGCCAGACTTCAAACTTTATTACAAGACTGTAGTAATTAAATCACGTTGGTACTGGCACAGAAACAGAGTCATTGACCCGTGGATCAGAACTGAGAACCCAGATATAAAACTATCATCATATAGACACCTAATCTTTGACAAAGCAGACAAAAACATACACTGGGGAAAAGAATCCTTATTCAATAAATGGTGCTGGGAAAACTGGATAGCCACATGTAGAAGACTGAATCAGGATCCACACCTTTCATCTCTCACAAAAATCAACTCACGCTGGGTAACAGACTTAATCCTAAGGAATGAAACTATTAGAATTCTAGAGGAAAATGTTGAAAATACTCTTCTAGACATTGGCCTAGGCAAAGAATTTATGAAGAAGACCCCAAAGGCAATCACAGCAGCAACAAAAATAAATAAATGGGACCTGATCAAATTAAAAAGCTTCTGCACAGCCAAAGAAACTGTCGCAAGAGCAAAAAGACAACCTACAGAATGGGAGAAAATTTTTTCATGCTACAAATGCGATAAAGGGCTGATAACCAGAATCTATTTAGAACTCAGAAAAATCAGCAAGAAAAAATCAAACAACCCTATCAAAAAGTGGGCAAAGGACACGAACAGAAACTTCAAAAGAAGACAGAATAATGGCCAACAAACATATGAAAAAATGCTCAACATCTCTAATCATCAGGAAAATGCAAATCAAAACCACAATGAAATATCACTTATCTCCAGTGATACTGGCCTTTATCAAAATGTCCCAAAACAATAAATGTTGGCATGGATGTGGAGAGATAGGAACACTCATACACTGCTGGTGGGACTGCAAACTAGTGCAACCTCTGCGGAAAGAAATATGGAGATACCTTAAAGAGATACAAGTAGAATTACCATTTGATCCAGTAATCCCATTACTGGGCATCTACCCAAAAGAACAAAAGATACTCTATAAAAAGGACATCTGTACTCGGATGTTTATAGCAGCACAATTCACAATTGCAAAGATGTGGAAACAACCCAGGTGTCCATCAATGCATGAGTGGATTAATAAAATGTGGTATATGTATACCATGGAGTACTATTCAGTTTTAAGAAATAATGATGATATAGCACCTCTTGTATTCTCCTGGATAGAGCTGGAGCACATTCTACTAAGTGAAGTATCACAAGAATGGAAAAATAAGCACCATATGTACTCACCAGAAAATTGGTACCACTGATCAACACCTAAGTGCACATATAGGAATAACATTTATCGGGTGTCAGGCAGGTGGGAGGGGACAGGAGGGAACAGGTATATGCATACATAACGAGTGCGATGCACACTATCCAGGGCATGGACACGCTTGAAGCTCTGACTTTGGAGAGGGCAAGGGCAACATACATAACCTAAACATCTGTACCCTGATAATATGCTGAAATAAAAATAAAAGAGGTTATGTCCTTGACTCAGTCTCTAAAGTCAACCTTCCTCGGGTCCTAACAACTTTGAGAAAACTCAAATAGACAGACTATCCATTTTCTTTCACCTACATGTTCATAAAAAAAATGCAACACAAACTTAAAAGTGATAAATATTTTTAGAGCAGTAGTATACTAACAGAGTTTAGTACAGATTAATTTCTTCTTCAGATAAAAAGGCTGCTCTGACCTCATTCCCACACTAGATAGTGACAAAATGGCAGTTGCCTCTAATTTCTTCCATAACAACAAATATATGACATCCTTGCCAGGACAAAACTGCAGGCACAGGAAAGAGACCCAGGGGCTGGAGGTCCAGGAAGGGCTCAGCTACAGCAGTAGGGGGAATGTTCGTGGACGGTGCAGTTGTTCCGTATCTTGCGGTGATACTGAATAACCATAGGTTTGCAAAACACAGAAATTTACATTAAAACGGTTTAATTTTATTGCATATAAATTATAATTCAATCAAAGGGGGGAAAATAAACTGAACAAAAGATATATAGATAACCGCCAAATAAGAATTTTGTTTATATAAAAGAGGAAAAAGAAGACAATAGACATAAACCTATAAAATTGTGTGTTAAAATTCCGTAAGAGAAACAAAGGGCTAATGGATCACAAAATGGGTAAAAATAACTCATAACTGGGCATTTTCTTTTTTAATTTATGCTCACAAATAATGATTTAAAAAATTCCATATACAGCTACTCTTTCTCTATAACCCAGAACACACACAGAAGCAAACCCAACCCAAATTCTCTATTTTATAAAATTTTCTTTTAGTGACCTCAACAGATCACTTTTTAAAAACTCCTCGCAAAAATTATTTCTCCCACAACAGCAACCAGCTAACCATCAATCCCTAACTTCATCTATCTGTCTACCATAAAGCTAATAACCTCTTTTTTTGTTACTTACTGAATTCTATAATATATTTTAAAAAATATATATCTATCCAACAATTCATTTTTTATAATTTTATTATTTTGTATATTTTGATGAATATTAGAAACTATTGAGACTCTGCTTCTTAATATTAGAAATTATTTAGTTTCTTTGGCCTAGTTTTTTTTTATGTTTCTGATTAATTTAAATTTAAAGACAATCTTGTGGAGAGTTAATATGTTTTAAATAGTAAGTCATATCCACAAACATGACACATGTCTCTGTTTATCTTCTGCTAGTGTATACAGATAAACAGTTATTCAATTTTTAACTTTCTACCTTCTCTAATTTATTTAAAAAATTCTGTACCTAATTTTTCAAAGAAAAAGTATCTATTTTCTATAACATATTTATTAATAATATGTCCTATTAGACCTTTCCCTCAATATTATCTCAGTCTCTGTCAACTTAAATACTCTCTTTTGGATAATCCATTGATTTGGGGACACAGAGTTGTTTTTGTTTTGTGCTTTTTTTTTCCTTCCCTCTCTTTTCCTCTTCAAGATAACACAGGTGTTTCAGAGATTCAGGAACTGAGACACTGATGAATGGAGACAGGCGGTGTCTGACTCATGCTGGTCCTTGGGCTGGTCTTATATGTGTGCTGGATGCTGTTCACTGCACGGCTGGCCTAACACCAACTTAGCGTATAAACAAGCATTGGAAACTAGGGCGAGAAGTGCTCGGCCCCAGGAGAGCGGTCAGATTCCGTTCGTGATCAGTTCCACTATTTTTCACAAGTCCCATGGAATCCTGAGGTTTGGTTTAACTTCCAGTAGGTTGGGAGGTCTGTTCTCTAACCCCTGGCTACTGATTAATTCCCTCCTGCTCTGGTACCTTACTTCCATCGTGCTCCTTAATCATTTCCCCATTCCCTTTCTTGAGCTTGTGCAAACTTTTGGATCTTTTCTTTACCATGTAGGACATTCCATTGAGAGTGCCAGCACACCAGCACACAGACTCCACCACGCATTCTCAATGGGGCAGGAAAACGGAAAAGAGAAATTCTGAGAAATACTCTATATTAGCATGCATCTAGACTAGCTGAACTCTAGTTCTTTTAGCCTTCCCGCTGAAATATTTTTTGCAGGTAGGTGCTGGAGGAAGGGGAGTATAAGATGTGAAGCACTCATTCTGTCTCAATAAAGGTACTTTTTTTTATTTATTTATTTTTGAGACAGAGTCTCACTGTGTTGCCCAGGCTAGAGTGCCGTGGCGTCATCATAGCTCACAGCAACCTCAAACTCCTGGGCTCAAGCGATCCTCCTGCCTCAGCCTCCCGAGTAGCTGGGACTACAGGCATGCACCACCACACCCAGCTAATTTTTGTTTTTAGTAGAGAT
>CAUYSK010070622.1:0-16978 GCA_963575035.1 Avahi laniger
GACAGAGTGCCGTGGCGTCAGGCTAGCTCACAGCAACATCAAACTCCAGGGCTCAAGCAATTCTTCTGCCTCAGCCTCCTGAGTAGCTGGGACTACAGGCATGTGCCACCATGCCCAGCTAATTTTTTCTATATATTTTTAATTGTCCAACTAATTTCTTTCTAGTTTTAGTAGAGACTGGGTCTCACTCTTGCTCAGGCTGGTCTTGAACTCCTGACCTTGAGTGATCCTCCCATCTCAGCCTCCCAGAGTGCTAGGATTACAGATGTGAGCCACCATGCCCAGCCCATTTCTATTTTTCTATATAGCCATCCCAGCAGGTGTGAAGTGGCATAAGGTTTTTTTTTTTTTTTTTTTTTTTTGAGACAGAGTCTCACTCTCTTGCCTGGAGTGAGTGCCCTGGAGTCAGCCTAGCTCACAGCAACCTCGAATTCCTGGGCTCAAGCGATCCTCCTGCCTCAGCCTCCCAGGTAGCTGGGACTATAGGCATGCACCACCCTGCCCGGCTAATTTTTTTTTCTATATATTTTTAATTGTCCGATTAATTTCTTTCTATTTTTAGTAGAGACGGGGTCTCGCTCTTGCTCAGGCTGGTCTCGAACTCCTGAGCTCAAACAATCCGCCCGCCTCAGCCTCCCGGAGTGCTAGGATTACAGGCGTGAGCCACCGCGCCCGGCCATAAGTTTTTTTTTAATAAAGTGATTTGTCAGTTTTTTTTTTTCTAAAACAAAAATACAAAGTAAAGTTTTTCCTTTGTTGTGGCCGATGGTGACCAGGCCTTGGGAGTTTTCCTTCCTTCCCTCTCCCTCTCCCTCCCCTCCCTCGGTCAGGTTGGGAGATAAGGACCTACTTGTTGGTCCAGGGGGAAGAGCCAGTAAGGAGGTGTCTTAGCGGTGCCGGCAGCAAAGTACCATGGACTGGGTCATTTATAAACAACAGAAATCGCTTTCGCACGATTCCAGAGGCTGAGGGGTCCAAGCCGGAGGCTCCAGCAGATTCAGTGTCTGGCGAAGACCCGGTCCTTATAGGTGGAAGGGGTGGAAGGGACAGACTCGTCCCTCAAGCCCTTTTAAAAGGGCACTGACCCCATCCCAATCACCCAGTCACCTCCTAGAGGCCCCACAACTTAACACCGTCACCTGGGGGGTCAAGCTGCAACACAGAACTGGGGGGCCCAACATTCAGACCACGGCAGGAGGGGGTTCGGGAGGTGGGAGGGGTGTGGTCTTTGCGGGGTTGGGGCTCAAAGCCCCAGAGGAGTGTCTGCCTTCCCTGGGAGGAGGCAGAGCAGAGGCCGGGGCTGGGAGGATGAGGACAGCTGCTCTCTCAGTTACATCCCTGGGACAGCAAGAGGTGGAGGTGAGAGAAGGATCAAAGGGGCGTCTTGGGGTTGGGAAGCGGAGCCAAGGGAGAAATGTGAGCTAACACAGAGGCCCTGGGGCCAGGCCTGCAGGGCTGTCTGATTGCTCCAGGATTTCACCTGCCACAAGGCAGGCGCTGGAGAGACAGGGAGCTGGGGTCTTCCCGGGTGAGGAAGATGGAGGAAAGATGGGCTAGAGAAGGGGGTGCTGCAGGGAGGTGAGAGAAGTGGGGGCCGGGCTCCATGGAGGAGGACCACTGGGGGAGGCCCCTGCTCCAGGCCCCCTTCCCCTCTGCTACCCTGAAGCCTACAATCACCGCTTCCATTTCCTGACCCATCCACCTCCGGTCTGTCTCCTCTCTCCTGGGCTGGCACCTCCCCCTCTGTCGGCCTCCCCAAGACTACAGAAAGGAGGAAGCGGCCTCCAACCCCCTACCCCTTCGGACTCATCTCCCTGGCTGCTCAGGGCCCCCAGCCCGCCCCCCTCTCTCCCTCCCCAACTCTCTGCAGTTGGGCTTCCTTCACCCACCCACTTCCGGGCAAGCAGCTCTGGCCAAGGTCACGGTGGCTGTCCTGCTGTGACACCGACTGGACTCTGCAGCTCCGTCCTTACCTGACCTCTCATGGACCTGGATACAAGGACTACTCCCTTCTTGTCCCTTCTTTTCTGCCCTGGAGTCGGTGCGGCCCCCACTCCAGGCCTCCGGGCATCCTCCTGGTCTCCTTCACCCTGTTTATGCCGCGGTCCCCTACGGGCCTTGCTTAGACTCGTCTCTCCTCACTTTGCAGCCTTCCCCAGGCCTCGCCCCACTCTGTCCCAACTGCTCAGCTGCTCATTAGTCTCTCGGACGTCTCGCTGTCCACGTTTCAGCCAGAAAGTTTGCACAGCAGCGTTCTCAGTGCAGCCCGCACGGGAATCTCCCGGAGGGCGAGTTAAAGCCCAGACGGCTGGGCCCAGCCCGGTTCCAGTACGTCTGGAGTGGCCAGAGGTACAGGAATGTGCTGGAATCTTCGGGCACCCCCCAGTGAGAACCATGCATTGAAACACTGAAATGCCGGCTCAAAGGCTCGCGAGGCTCCCGGCGGCCTAGCGTGCCCTCCTGCTGCCTCGGGGACGCTGCCCTGCTCCGCCCAGGTGTCGCCAAACTGTCTGCGCCCCTGGCAGGTACAGCACCTGGCGCCCCAGCGCTCGGAGAGCTGGGAGGTCACATTCCAGGGGTCTGTCTCCACCCCTAGGGCCCAGCATGAACACAGTGTCCAGCGCATTTTTATTGAATGAATGAATAAAGATAATTGTTTCTTTTTCCTTTTTTTAAGTTTAAAAGAAATGTTTACTGAGCGCGCCAATTATAAACCAGAAGAAAGTCAGACTTGCTCTCCTTGGACCGGGCTCCGCTCTGCCCCCTGGCGGTGGCCTCTGGCGCAGCGCTAAAACGCATGAACCATTGAAGGTATTTCCGGAAACCGGCGCCTGCGGCCTTAACTGTCTTCTATTTGCATACCCACAATGCTTTGCGCAGTTTTTTTATTTTAAATTTACTAAATTCTCCTTTTTCCTTCAATGTATTCTCCCAAAGGTGAGCTTTCTGTGGCTCAATTGCCTGAGGGAAAGGCACAGTTAAAAAAATCTCTCTATGGAAAAAATCACCACTAGACTGTTAGGATTACGCGTTACTAGAGAACTGCGTGCGCCGAGCAGTTAGTATACTCTGGTTTCTCTTCAGATCGTATAAATCTTTCGCCTTTTACTAAAGATTTCCGTGGAGAGGAACAATTCTGAGTTTTGAACCAATTTTTTGAGGCCTTGCGCTTGCAGGGCTTGCCTTAAAGTGTAAAAGTAGACAGTTGTAGAGCTTTGTGTTTTAGAAGCTCTAAAAAGTTTTGTTGGGGCTTGCGCGTTTCGGGTTCTAGACCCCGAAATCATTTCGAGTGAGCTTAACTGTTTTATGCGTCGTTTTCCGCGGTTTTGAACGAACCAGACCCAAGGAAGCCGGAACGTCATCATGAACTTTTTTTTTTTTTTTGTCTGTCCCACTTGCTTCTGCTTGCGAAACCAGAAGCGGCCCACGAGACCCGAATCCGCGTGTGAAGGGCGCGTAGGGCACGCAGCCCATCCCAGGCGCGGGGACAACGACGCTCTGGACGAAGGGAATTCTCCAGCCAGTCCCGTCGGGCAGAGCTAGCCTCGTGCTCGCACCCGGCTGCGAGGGGGCCGGGCAGTGTAGTCTTTCCTGCTGGCAGCCGTGAGCGCAGCTGGCGACCTGAGGATCTGGGAGCGGAAGGTTGAATATGGGGGAAGAGAACCGCAGCGTCTGCTCCAGTAAGCCCCTGAACGCCCTCCGTGGGCGCCCTTTCTCGGCCTCCCGGAACTCCTGCCGGGGCCAGCTCCTTGTGCCCTGGCACAGGGCCGAGCCCCGGGGTAACCGAGCTGTGCTGGCGGAGTTTGATCTCAGGTGCAAAGAAAACTGACCCCGGCTCAGAGGTCCGGAGGCGATTGCCCACAGCCCAGCCCTGCTGTTTGAGTCTCAAACCCTACCCAAGCTGCAGGAGGGTAATTTCCCTTCTTGGCCCCTAGGTCAGCTGCGCCTCCCTGCCCAGCTCTGGTCCCTCACAATTAGGAGCCGAAGGCCCGGTGCTGTCTTTGGGCTGCGGCTGCCGGGTGTTTTTCTAAAGCCGGTTTGTCTTTTAACTGGTTCGTATTAGGGTCTTTTTGGCAAACCAGTGAAGCCTATTGGACCTCAGAAAAAGGTTTTAAACTAACAAAGTACCTAGGATTCCAAAGGAGACCAATTATACTGAAATATAGTTATGAAAATGTTTCTTATTTTCATAAGAAGCCTCCAAATGATGGTCTCCAAATACCCCTCTCCCGGTCAAAGGAAGCGGGCTCCTTGGAGAAGAGTAACATGAGCCAGGAAATACACCAACTGGAAGAGGCTCCCAAGGGCCAAAGATGGTATCATTTGACCGTCCAGGAGATTAATAAATGCAACGAATCAAAGCATAACAAATATGTTTAAATCCATGAGTTCATAAAAATACTTTCAGGGAATCTGGCTCGTGCCCGGGATAGGGTGCTAGAGAACCAGCAGCAGGGCTCGGGTTACAGGCATGAGCCACCGCGACCAGTCTGCTTCTTTTTTAATAGATTAAATATTGGTATCTGGTGGCAAGTCTAATGGCTGCCGTAATACCCAAGTAGTGGGCCAAGAGTAGTGGCTCCTGCCACTAATCCCAGCACTTTGGGAGGCCAAATTGGGAGGATCACTTGAGGCCAGGAGTTTGAGACCAGCTTGGGCAGCATATCAAGACCCCATCTCTACAGAAAATTAAAATAGGTAATTTTTTTAAAAAACAAAGTAGTGATGAACATATGCAGTATTTTAAGATATCTGCAATAACTGTAATGTGTCATGAACATTTGTGATTTCTGTTTATCACAATGACACAAATGCCTCAGTTAATAATGGGAGGAAGTGCTAAATTTCAGTGAGAGGTAATGAAAATAAAGATGTTTTTCTGATCTGCGTTCACAGACTCCATGATTTCCGTCCATTGACCCCGGGTTTAGAAGCACAGATCTGGGTTCCTCTGCCTCCAGGTGCATAATATAAATGACTCCCTCCATGTGGGTAGAGACTTTGAATTTATCAAAGCATGTTCATACACAGTCATTTACTTACAGGGACTTCCCAACCAAGTCATGAAGTTGGAAGATGTTATTAGACCCATTTTACAGGTGGGAACGTAGAGTGTAAATGCTTAACTCACTTGTTTGAGGTCATGAAATAATGACAAGAGCTGGAAATGGAACCCAGGTCCCCAGCGCCCGACTCCCAGCCCGGGGCTCTCTTTTACATACCACCCCCTGCCCCGGGAATGCTGCTTCCTCGCCTTTTCTCAAAGTTTTATTCTGAGAGGAGCCACAGCCTTTTTCACGGCTCATCCGCCTTCTCGCCGCCTCCCGGGACCCCCGCAGAGCAGCAGGTTGATTCTCAGCTGTGGCTTAGGTGCCCTTCCTCCACACGTCAGCAGAGGCAATGATTAACCCGCCACCCGGACAGTGTAGATCCTGCGGTGCCACCGCCCAGCTTCATTAGTGACCTTCCTTTGACCTTTGGCAAGTCACTCTTTTTCCCCCGAGCTCAATTTCCACTTTGTAAAATGGGGTGATAAACTTTTCTTCTTCGGTTGGTTTTCGGGGAAGCTGTAAAGATTGGCTAAAATGATGACAGTGATCAGGAGAGGAGAAGTGCTAGGTCCACAGGAGAAATCACTGCCCCTCATGTTCTCACTGCCCTTGCGCTTAGAGCTCAGCGAGTGGGTAAAAACACGCAACTCTGTAGCCTTAGCACACACTCTTCCCTTTACGGATCCTACACTCCAGGCTGTTCGCGCTGTTCTCACTGGAAGGTCTCTCTGTCCCCTTGCATTCCTAGCTTGCCTCCCTCTGTAAGTGCACTCGGACTGTTTCCCTGCCTCGTGGTCCCTCCCGTGTCTTAGCCAGGCCAACTGCCATCCGCCTTCAGCTTCCAGCTTGGAGGTTTCACCTCCCTCCGGGAAGCCTCCCCTGACTCTCCCGGACAGGTTAGATGTCCCAGCCCAGGCGCCCACAGCCCTGCCTGCAGTGTAACGTCCGGTCTCTCCTTTAGACCTCATTCCGTGAGGGCAGGGGCAGTGTCTGTGCCTGTCCCCCTGTGTTCCAGTCACCAAGATAACTAAAGGGGATTCGCTCACGTACTGGGGCTGAGATCCTACAGCAGGTTAGTGAGCTTGGAAGGAAGTACAGTCCACCAAATGTCCCTCCTGTCCCTGCAGAGGCCCCTCAAGCCTGCCTTGCCCAGATGGATCCCTGGATGAAAGGAACAACATCCTGCCCAGCAGAAATGGATGCTGCTTTTGGCCAAATAGGCAAGTGGCTATTTCCAAAGTGTGTCCGCCACCACTTGGGCCGGTCACGGGAGCTCAGGAGTTCAAGATGAGCCTGAGAAAGAGTGAGACCCCATCTCTACTAAAAATAGAAAAATTAGCCAGATGTGGTGGCATGCGCCCGTAGGCCAGCTGCTTGGGAGGCTGAGGCAGGAGGATCACTTGATCCCAGGAGTTTGAGGTTGCATTGAGCTATGATGACGCCACTGCACCCTACCTGGGCGACAGAGCAAGACTCTCTCTCTCTCTCTCTCTCTCTCTCTCTCTATATATATATATATATATATATATATATATATATATATATATGAAAAACAGGAAGCAGAGCTAAGAAATGTATCCTACTTAAGTCACTTGAGTCCTGGATCAAGCCATTCCTGAAGCTCCTACTGAATTGTACTGTTCTATGAACCAATGCTTTTCCTTTTGGTTAAGCCAGCTGTAATTTCCTGTCACTTGTAACTCCAAAAGTCCCACTTGAAACACAAGGATTAAATGACATATTGTATACAAATGTAATTCAATAAGTACCCATTGAATACCTGCCCTGTGACAAGCATTGTAGTAGTTTGGAGCCACCCAGATGGAAAAAACAGAGCCACTGCCTTATGGAACTTAAGCTAGTGGGAAATGCCAAGCACACAGCAGATGTTCATCGAAGGTAACCTCCATCCCAGGGCTGGATGCACGGCCTACTAGAAGATTCTCAATGAACATTTACTGAATCAAAAGATTTATCTGAAGCTTCTATTGGCTGAAGTCCAGAGGAGAGACTCCAGGACCAGGAGTGTCAGACTGCGCGGCTGGTTCAGGGCGAGGCTGTTTGCCCAGCTGTTGTCCAGCAGCTGCAACAAACTTCCCACCCTCCTTTCTGCAGGGAAGCAACCGCCCCACAGCAAGTGGGTGAAGACCCAATCGGTAGCCCTTAGCAGATCTCAGCAGCTCAGACCACCACTGCAGAGGCCACTAAACACAAGTCCCCGAAGTGCAGGGTGTCTTACTCTTAAAGTTTTTAAAGTTAGGTGTCATTCTGAGAATCTGAATACAAATGCAGAACTCCTCAGGAAAAAAAATGCACATACATTTTGCACTTCTGAGGGGCTCATGCGTCCCTTGAAGCCAGTTACTCTTGAGCAAGAAATACCCTAAGAGTTGTTCTTCATCTAAGATCTTATGACTTTGTATTCTTGGTTTGTTGTCACCCCTGAAAAGTTCCATTTCTCCGCTGGAAGAATGTGCCTGTCTGAGTCCGTCCTGGCTACTATAACAGTATACCATAAATTAGATGGCTTAAAAGCAGTAGAAATTTATTTCTCATGGTTCTAAAGGCTTGAAGTCCGAAATCAGGGTACAGCAGTTCTGGTGAGGTCCCTCTTGCGGGTTGCCGACTGCTGTTTTCTTGTCGTGTTCTCACGTGGCAGAAAGTGGGCAAGAGAGATCTCTGGGGTCCCTTTTATAAGGGCACCAATCGCATTCGTGGGGGCTCCACCCTCATGACCTAATCACCTCCCAAGGGCCCGACCTCCTAATACCATCATCTTGGCGGTGAGGATTTCAACACAGGCCTCTGGGGAGGGGACACATTCAGTCTATGATAATGCCCGGGAGAATCCTGCTTCCTCTTGGCAGAATCCTCCAGAGGACCCAGGGCCTCTTGGTTAGTGTCTTGGCCTAGGTCCCCCTCAGACCCCCACACGGCAGAACTTGAGGCAAGAGTTCATGTGCAGACAGCTTATCCGGGAAGTGGGCCCAGGACAGCAGCGGGAGACTGGGGGAGGGCAGACCGGGAGGAGGGAAGCCACATTGAGGGCGCCGCATCCCATTCTTCGCCGAACGGGACACGGGCACTGGTCCTGCCAGGACCTTCTGTCTTCATCTGTTTGGTGGTGTTGTAGCGGAATGCATGAGGCCAGGCAATTCACAAAGCAAAGGGTTATTTAGCTCACGGTTCTGCAGGCAGAAGTTGGAGGGCAAGACGCCGGCACCTGCTCAGCCTCTGGGGAGTTTTTGCGCTGCTTCAGGACGGGCCGAGAAGGTTGCAGGGGAAGCTGACAGGTGCAAAGAGGCACCCCCGCCCCCACCCCAGGGGCATCCTGGCTTTATGAGAACCTGTTCTCGCTCTCGTGGGAACTAACCCATTCCTTTCCGAGCAAGAACTCACTCCTGAAACAGCACCAAGCCACTCATGAAGGACCCACCGCCAGACCCCAACACCTCCCGCTGGGCCCTCCCTCCCAACACTGCCACCCTGGGGATCGCATTTCAACATGACTTTGGGTGGGGACAAACCACATGCAAACTGTGGCACCTTCTGAGGAGCTGGATAGAATGTGCCTCAGAACCATCCACCCAGGGACGGGAGAGGACAGCATGTGTCCCCCGGCTCATTTCCCACGGGCGAAGGGTGGCTCCAGGCAATGTGTTGTTCACAGGCTTCCAGGCTTCACACGCTTGAGTGCGAGCAGCTTCCTGAAGACGGTGGCAGAAGCCGGGTGCTGTCGGACACTTACACCTGGCGGAGCCGGTGGCCGTGGCAACAGCAGGAGTCAGGGCGGCTGAGCGGACAAGTTGGGGCCCAAGAGGCGTGCGGTGCAGGCAGATTTCCAGGGAATTAATAAACTTCCAAACTGACTTTTTGGCTGTTGGGAAATGCTGGATAGCATGCAGTTAAATTTTCCACACCAGAGCTCAGGCCCTGAAAAAGCAACCTGATAAAGTTGTGCCCCCCTATTTGTGCCCCCAGCCCCAGGGGTGGGAAGAAGCTCCTCCAGGACCAGAGACCGGACCGTGCAGAGCGGCCCCCGTACGTAGCATTAGTGCCTGGCATGTCCTCTCTGGCAGGGTGAGCACGGCAGACACTGAGCATCCTGCAGAAGCCACCAGCGTGCCGTGGGGAGAAGTGGTGCCACGTGGGGACTCCCAGAGAGCCCGGGCCTGTGTCAGCCAGAGTTTGCATTCCCGCCTGCACTGGATGGCCGAGTGGCCGTGGACAAATCACTTCCTGTTTGAGGTCCAGGTCCCTCATCTCTCAAATTGGGATCTTAACTCCTAACAACCTCCTCCCCCATAGGGCCATGTTGATGTAAAATACAACGTACACGGTGAGCACTTAGACGACAGCTATGAGGCACACGTGTTAGTTTGCTGAAATTCTAGTCATTCGATAGGGAGGTGTATCTCAGGCACCAGCTCCATGGGTTCGTTTTTACACTCATGGGAGCCTACGACATGCCCACGTCCAAGTTCAGCGGAGAGTGAATGGGAGCCTTAAGCGTGGATCGTTATCTAGCAGCCTCCAGTTTAACAGAACAACTAGAGAGCATGTCACACTGTCGGTGATGGCCAGGCGCACCCCACGATGCTCCACTCCCTGCAGCAGGTGAGCCAGCCCGTGCTCCACAGCTGGAGGTGGCACGTCTGAGCTCTGTGCTGTCCAGACAGGACGGGAGGTGTGTGGGCTGAAGCAACTGGGAAACCAGGCCCACCAGTAGGGTCCCCGTTCACGCTGTCATAACCATCTGCTGCGGGCCAGACATTCGGCTGCTTGGCCAGCGGGCCAGGCTTCCTGTGAGTCATGCAGCTTAAAACACTGCCTGGGAACTCTGGGAAACAGCCAAACACTGAGGACAACCCCCAGGGTGACTGCCACACCCAGCTTAGTCCCTTCTTGGTCCCTGGAACAGACAGTTCCGTTCTCCTCCCCACACAGGGGAGGGAAGTGATCTTGGCAGAGCAGGGCTCTGCCCCACTGGGGCTTTTTTCTTGCTGCCATCCTATGGCCAGCAAAACCCAGGAGAGGAAAACCCAGGCTCTTTTGGGCAGGTAGGGGGAGAGGGCACCTTAGCAGGGAAGGGACTAGGGTGATGCCAGAAGCCCTCAACCAGCCCAGGCAGCTGGGCCACCCAGCAAACCCCCAGGTGAGTGGAAAGGTGGCAGCCAACACACCTTCTGGGCCGACTCCTTTGAAAAGAGGTAGAAGACACAGGAAGAGAATTATTGTCTCTTTTCAGCAGGGCAGGCGGTGTGTGCCGCTTCAGACACTACTGACGGGGGAAAGTGTGATCAATGTCTCCAGAGGTTTCAAGCACACACAAACTGGTCATGGAAGTTTGAAAGACATTTATTTAAAAACAGAACAAAAAAAGCTTTGGTATTTTAAAACCCAACAGTCATCAATCACCAGAAAGTTAAACACCTCCCCCAAAGCCCCGAAGTACAAAACCACAGATCTCCACAGGCTCAGGTTAAGAAAGGACGTGCAAACCCCAGGATGACAACATGACCCGCACCCTCCAGCAGGCAGTGCAGCCGCTCCGGGGGCGCCCAGGCCCAGCCTCGACCGCAGGGCCTCCAAACGCCACTGAGGCGGCTTAGATCGGACCCCACTGCCAAGGTCACTATCTAAAGTGGATGCAAAAGCCGTCCAGCAAAATCTCAATAAAAATAAATTAAAAATTCATTCAAGAAAGAACACATTAACTTAGGAAAAGAAAACAATTTCTCCTAGACAAGAATCTCTTCAAAAGAAGGCCTATTTCCTGGGACAGCAGAAAGGGGGAAAGTAGAAGGAGTGAGTTCAATTTCAAGTATTTGCCATTTAGGTTCATTTTATTGATTTGAAAGCTTACAGAAAGTCCACTGGCCCCTCCCCTCCCCGGAAGTGACGACACTCGTTCCTTCCAATGCAAACTCTGGAGTATCCACACACGCTTCTGTGTCACTGGTTTCCCCCAACAAGGCACAAAGGGTGGCTGCTTCCAAAGGATCCCTTGTTCCCAGCAGCACTTGCGGTGCTGGGTGTCTTGTGCAAGCGGCGGCTGAGAGCAGGACTGTCAGTTCACTCAGACGCTGGGATCTTCCTGTTCAATTCACAAAGCAAGCCATCATTATTCACTGCCAACCCCTGTGGCCAGCTACAGAAACGGCAAGGGAAGCAGGCTATGGAGCCAGCCTTGCAGATAGCTCCGGCCCCGGGTCCTGTGAGAATTACCACGGCCTCAGCGGGCCTGTGGCCCTCCTCAGGCTGACGTGGAGTGTTCCCTGGGCTCGGCTCTGGCATGGCCTAGCTGGAGGCCAAGTCAAGGAGGGACATGGGTCAGTACCCATGAAGGTGGCCGGCTCATGTCCCAACCGTGTGGGGAATGGAGAAGACACGCAGAAGGGCAGAGAAGCCACCGACCAGCAGGGAAAAGCAGCTGCCTGCTTAACCCACGCAATGCAAATGTAACACCTGTTCCGGGACAGCTAGCCAAGGGATGGTGACCAGGGAAGGCCTCTGTGTATTTCTTTATGATCCTACTCTTGGTTTGTTCCTCAAGCTTGAGGAGCTCAGACCTGCCGCCCACCCTCTCCTGCTCCCTTGGTCAAGCTCTGCTGCCTTTGCCAGGTCCTGGTCTCAGACCAGAAGCCGCGGGCGTCTCTCCTGAGTGGGATCTGGGCTCTGTGACTACACGGGAGCACAGAACCGCAGCCTCATGTACCCCTCCCCGGTCACTGAGGTTTGACAAGAGGACCGGAGAGGAAGAAAAGGAGGGAGGGGAGAGAAGGGGGTGAGGGAGGAGGGAGGAAAGGGAAGAGAAGAGACAGGGAAAAAGCTCAGCTGCTCCGGAAACACCAATGCTGATCTCCAGGATGTGCCCCAGATGACCCTCCCACCGCAACTGAGGCCAAAATCACGGCTTCCTGGGGGCAAAGATGTTTCAGGAAACCGGAGGGGAACGATACTGCCCTGTTGTCCTGTGCTGACGAGAGGACCACCTCGGACTGAGGCCCACAGCAAGGGACTGACCCCCGAACGCAGCGAACAGAAGCTCATGGGAGGCTGGGGTCGGTCTCGGGGTGTGCTGCAGTTACTTTTAGATGCTGAGATTGGGGCGCGGGGAGGACTGCCCTGGAAACTCATCTATCCACACCTGCTCTGCCACAGCTGTCCCTGCCCTGTGGTCTCCTCTCGGAAGCCACTTTCTCATGGCCTCTCAAGACGCACCAGAGCTCCCACTCTGGTGTTGAGGGCTGAGGGCTTCGGCTTCGAAGGACACCCGTTCCTGCCCGGCCCGAGGACCCGACGGTGGCGTCCTACCTTACTCCTGAAGAGGGGCTTGGCTCCGGGCCCACAGTACTCGTTGTAGATGAGCTTGAAGAGGAACAGGTGGAAGAGGGTGATGAGGGAGGCCACGCTGAACCAGAAGAGGAAGGGCAGCCCGGGGTCCTGCTGGGCCATGTGCTCGTCATGGGCCAAGATGGCCTTGAGGTGCAGCGTGTGCCGCAGGTCCTGTAGGTGCGTGAGGTCGGTGGAGATGTAGAGCAGCGGCGTGATGGGCTGCGTCACCATGACCGAGAAGGTGTGGCCCCCAGGCGCTGAGGTCAGCTCCACGGGGTCGTCCAGGCAGCCCGCCTCGCAGGCGTAGATCTTGACGGGCTGGCCGCGCGACTCCACGGACACGTGCAGGTAGGGCTTGCCCTCAGCGTCCGCCAGCACGGCTAGGTTGATGTGGTCGTTCTTGTAGCGGATGCCGTGCAACGCGTAGCTGTTGTGCAGCACGTCGGGGTCGGCCTGGAACTGGAGGTGGTTCTCCGTGAACTGCAGGCCCCCGAAGCTGAGCACCATGCCCTGCAGGATGCCCGGGGCGCCCACCTTCACCAGCCCCTTGCAGCCGCGCTTCTGGAGGGTCAGCTTCCACAGGTCGGACAGCTGCAGGATCTGCTGCACGGTCGGCAGCCGCCCCGGCCAGAGGTTCTCGGCGTGCATGGTGGCGTGGCCACTGAAACAGTGGTCTTCGTAGTTGAGTGTCGACTCCATCTGGTCCCGCTCCCTGCGGCTCAGGGAGGGGCTGAGCAGCGGGGCTGGGGAGCAGGAGAGCATGTAGTAGAGCGTCAGGTTCACGGTCAGTCCGGACGGCGTGTGGGCATCGGTGATCTTCTTCATCTCCACTCCTGTAACACCACAAAGGCTGCCCGTTACGGGGGAAGGCACAGCTGGGAGGCAGAGGATACTACACAAACATCGCAAGTGGCAGAGGAGTGACACGTTAGGCCATAGTGACGGAGATAGAGGTTCCAGTCTCCCTCAAGTACAGGAGAAAGTCAGTCTGCCTGTCTTGTTCACGTGGCCAACTTGAGCCTGTGGGTCTGAAACCCAAAATCCTATTAAAAGGCAGCAGGGCCTGCTGCCAGAGCAGAGACCATCACCGGCTTGGCCAGGACGTGGTGCCAACCCTATGGTCCGGGACCCCTATGCCAGAACACTGTCATCAATGCCCTGGCCAGGCTCAGGCCACTTCTCTGCTCCATCATCTCTCCCTAGTCCTTTAGCTTTAAATGACACCTCCCAAATTCGTATGAATTTGGGTATCATACATACATACATAGGTATCATACCATTAGCTCCTAAATTTATATGAATCCTAGACTCAAACAGCTAACCACCTGCTTGGTGTCTCCACTTGGACACACAGCTGACAGGCATTTTGTGCCTCACATGATTTGAACTCTTTCAGCCCCAGACCAAGCCCTCCTCCAGTTGTCTCCAAGCAACCACTCAAACCCCCAAATTCAGGAGGCATCCCCAAGGTCTCACGCCCCACAGCGAGTCCACGGTAAGACCCAGCAGCCCTGCCTCCAAGACTATCAGGACCCATTCGTGTCTGTCTCCACGACCACAACCCTGGTCCTGGCCACCTCCCCCTCACCTGGTCTCCAGGCATCCACTTCTGCCCCCCAGCAACCTACACTCTGCACGTGGCAGCCAGGGGGCTCTTTCAAAAACATACATCAAATCGTGCCTCTGCCCTGCTTCCCGTCCCTCTTGGAATAAAATTCTCCGTCCTCGCCAAGGGCTGCACAGCCACCCTCAGTCTCTGACCTCGCCTCCCACCGCTCTCCCCTTGCCAGCCACACCAGCCACTCAGCCAAACCTGTTCCCGCCTCAGGGCCTGGGCCCCTGCGGTCTCCAAGCCTAATGCACTCTGCTCCCAGATCACATGCTGGCTGCCCCTCGCCACTCCGGTCTCAGCTTAAGTGCTTCCTCCTTCGAGAGGCCTCCCTGACAAATGGAGCTACACCGACACCCCACCCACTCCTCCCCACACTCTGCACCCCCATCTGCTCACTCTTGATCCCATATTTTAAATTTTTCTCCACAGCACGTTTTATTCTAAAAAGCCATCTTGTTTAAATCTTCACTTTTCTAATGTCTGTCTTCCTTCCAACCAGAATTTAAGCAAGCACCATGAGAACACGAACTCTACTTTTTTCACTTCTGTGTCTCCCGTGCGTAGAGCAGCCGCTGACAGCAGCATTCATGAAATACTTGTTGAATGAACTAAACTGTCTCTGAGCAACCAAACATAGGGGCTCAGAAAATGGGAACCCTGGAAACCAAAATCCCTCTCATCCAGAATAGGATTTTCTTAAACAGTCAACAAGGGAAAGAAGTTTTCATCTGGCAGGAACATTCCAACCTGCTGGAAGAAGGGATTCTCCAACCTCCCCATGAACAAGCTGCAGCCACAACAGCCAGGAGACACCCCAGCCCAGAGGGGAGGGTATCAGGAAGCCATTGCCTTTCGCCAGGCAGATTGTAAACGGAGGAGAGAGTCAGGGATCTGCCTGCTGGTTTAATCTTTACAAACTGACCCTAAAATGCTCCACTCTGTTCAAATCAGGCCCTACCTACGAGAACAAATTCAAGGCCTGACCTTTACACTCAAGTATTCATTAAAATCTCATAAAAGGCTTCTGAGCTAGGTGTTATTATTACAGAATACAGGCCCAGAGATCTGATGACTAATTCAAGGTCACACAGACACTAAGTGGTTAAGCACAGATTCAGCCCCCTGACAAATGCCAAGCCCAAGTTTTAACCACCTCACTACCACCTTCATGGTCACCTCTGCAGACCCTGAAGGGACATCTCTAGGGTGGACCATGTGCACACGGTGCAAGGTGTGGACTGTGGACCAAGCACTCGCCAGGCCTCACCTGGGCTGAAGAGCTGAGCCCAGAGGCGCTGGTGGTCCTGAAGCAGCTCCCCTGCCGGCATCTCCAAGAGCTCCAGCATTTCCTTCCGTGCCAAGTCCTGGAGCACCTTGAGCTCCTTGGCTGCTTTGCTTTTGAGCACCTGGGTGTTAATGGGGCCTGAGACATGCACAACCCACAGTACTGTCTCATCCACCTGTGTCTTGGGAGCCACTTGGAGCCGGTTCACTAACTTCTTGGCAGCCACCACCACCAGGTGCACCAGCCCCGTGGGAGTAGGCGGGGACCGGCCTGAGTAAAGGAGGAACTGATGATCTCCGACCTTCTCCAGGGTACTGGTGAAGGCCTTGGGGACTGGGCTGGCAGTGGGCCCCACAGTCTGTAGCGCTGCCACGCGCTCCGTGGGGTTATTGAGTTGGATGCGCTGCAGATAGACGTGGGGTCGGCCACGGTGCGCCAGAAAGTCCTCTTGCAGCAGCACGCAGTCGCGGCCGGACCCCGCGCCAAGGCCAGAGGCTGAGGCGGGTCCAGGGACGGCGACCGCAGGGCCGAGGCCCGGGTTCCCGAGCTGCAGGCAGCGCACCCGGCGGAGCAGCCCCTCCCGCAGCAGCAGCACCGCCTCTCCAGCTTCAGCCAGCACGCTCAGCGGGCGCAGCTGCACGAAGGGCACGAAGTCCGGCGCCACGGCGGGCTCCCGCTCCCCAGGGGTCACCCACAGCCGGTTGGCGGCCACGTCCAGGGCCAGGAAACCGTTGGCCACTAGGGCCGGCACTCCAGGGCCCAGCGGTACAGCCTCGCCGCGCTCCCGCAGGCCGCGCCAGGCGCGGGTGGCCGCCTCCAGGCAGGCAGAGGGCTCGGCGGCGCCCGGCTTGCCTCGGGCCCAGGGCAGTAGGTGCAGGCCACCCGCCGCCCGCCGCGCCCCGGAGCCCCCAAACCACAGAAGCAGCAGCAGGAGGCCGAGCAGGCAGAGGAGGCGGCGGGCCCAGCTGCTCGACAGCAGTCCCGGCAGCCCCTTAAGCCGCTGCTGCAGCCACATCGGGCCACCAGGCGCGGGCAAGGGCGCGGGAGCGGCCGCCGGGCCCGCCGCCCAGCCCACCGGCCCGGTCGCCCGCCCCTCACTCCCGGGCTCCGACCGCGGCGACCACCTCGGCCCTGGCCGTAGCCGCCGCAGCAGCCGCCACCACTGCTTCCTCCTTCTTCTCGGTTGCCCCCAGCCGTCAAACGACGCCGGCCGTAAAGCGCCGCTGCGTCTTTTGCGACAGATGGTAAAGCGTAAGGCGAGGGAGGAGAGAGGGGCGGGTCCCGAGAGGAGGCGGTTCCACCGCGAGGGCGGGACAGAAGCCGCCGTGGGCGGGACCACCCGTTCTCAGGCCTGAAGCGTGAAGTCCCACGGAGTCAGTGTAGAGGTCTGGGGAGGATTGGAAGCATCCAGTTCATTTGTTAAGAGAAACATCGAGCCAGCCAAGCTGAACACGTGTTGGGCCCCGTTTGCTGCTGATGGATTCAGCAGCCTTAAGATTAAAAATAAAACCACAACTGTATTGTTTCTGTGCAAATGATGATCCTCACTGCAAGAGAACTTGCAACAGTATGGAAAAGTACAGGGAAAAAAAAGAAAGAAAGGCTGGGCGCGGTGGCTCACGCCTGTAATCCTAGCACTCTGGGAGGCCAAGGCTGGAGGATTGCTTGAGCTCAGGAGTTCAAGACCAGCCT
>CAUYSK010070630.1:0-29320 GCA_963575035.1 Avahi laniger
GGGGAAGGATGATGGGAGGTCGATGGTGGGGACAACGTGCACTGCTTCAGTGATACATGCACTGAAGGCCGCGCCTGCCCCACAATGCAGTAAATACATCAATGTAGCAAAATTGCACTTGTACCTCATGAATATACACAAATAAAAAATAAGTGAAAAAAAACAAAAAACATCTGCCTCAACTCTCTCATTTTAAAGAGGAAAAATAATCTGGCTAAGAGCACAAAGCCAATTAAAATCAGAAATGGAGCTGACTTTAAGTCTAGTTCTCCCTTCTCTTTCCCAAGGGTTCTCAAACCCGCTCCCTGCAGTGCTGGGGTTTCGTGGAGTTTGGTGAAAGTCTCTCTAGAATGAAGAAGAGGACGAGGAAGGGCACAGTCCCCCACAACCCTCCCGCCCTCCAACCTGACGGATCTGTTTTCATCTGTCTTTAACTAGGCCCTTGAACAAAATTTCATGTGACAAAGGATTCTGCTGCTTAAGAAAAAAAAAGTCTGAACACTGGACTTGTTATTTCATTGACAGAGTATGGACAAGTAATAGAGATTTTACACACTCCTCTCAGAAACTGATACATCAGATAAACAAAAAATAAAGATATCAAGATTTTCTTAATGCAATATACTAGACCTAATAAATATATATGAAACTTTATAACCATCAAATAAAGAACATAGATGCTTTTAAGCATTCATGGGGAACTTTTACAAAAATAAAGACTTTTTTTGGTAGAAATAAAGGTTTTTGTAAAAGACAAAAAGGAAGATTCCAAATATCCCAAGGAATCAACATCTTACAGTCTATATTCTCTGATCACAGTTGAATAAAATAATTTTTAATTATTAAAAACCCCATATCTGCAAACTAAAACAAAAAATTACCACTGAATAATCTTTGAGTCAAAGATAAATTCATGAGTAAAATTATAAAATGCTTACTTGTCAAAAACAATGAAATACATATTGAAATTTGTAAAACGAATGGCTAAATCTGTCCTAAAAGAAAAAAAATATAGCTTTAAATATAATTAACAGAAAACAAGAATTAAAACTAAGCAAGCTAAGTGTTCGACAGAAGAAAATAAAAAAATGTGATCAGATATACCAAAAAAGATGGATTTTTTAAAATACAGAAACCAATGAAATAAAAAAATATTTACAAAAATGAAAAATATCTAAAATATGAGTCTTTGAAAATAATAATGCAGGCAGACCTCTGACATGACAGATTTAAAAGATACCATGTAAATTTTTAAAACTACAAATTGGTAACAAGTACAATAGAATTTTTAATTTAAAAATTATTAATATAAGCTATATGTAGAAAATAAGAAAATCTAGATGAAATACATAAGTTTTAAAAATTATGTATATAAACACCAAAATTGGTATAAAAAATATAAAAATTAAATAATTAGTTATTAAAGAAATTAAGATGATGATAAAAGTCCTTTGCTGTCCCCAAAACCATAAAGCCTGAGGATCAGATGATTCTCCAGAGGGGCTCTAACAAACTTGCAAGGAAAAGAAAATAATGCCTCACTTCACAAACTGTTAAAAAAGAGGGAAATTTTTTCAATCAATTTTATGAGGCTTATACAAACTTTACAAAAAAAAAACCTGAACATTACAAGTAAAGGAGAATTATACACCTATCACAGAAACATTACAAGTAAAGGAGCATTACATGCCTATTCATTCAAACACATATATGGAAGTCCTAAGTAAAGACGTTAGCTTTTAATATTTTGTCAAATAATCTATTGTGATCAAGCAGGATTTATTCAAGACAAGTATAGGTTAACAGCAGAATAAAACTATCCATGTAATTTTCTACGATCATAGACAAAAAGGAAAAAAATCACATTGTTATCTCAATATTTTTTAAAAAGGCATTTTATAAAATTCAATACCTTTTTAATTATGAAAAACTCTAAAGAAACAGAATTGAAAGAGCTTCGTATAATAAAGATTATATTCCATAAACCTATATCCAATATAATATTCTACTTAATGAAAACCATTTAAATATACTGCCTTCAAATCTTCTTCAAATTAAGAACAGGACAAGATTTCATCTATCATCAGTACCATTTAAAAGAATACTGGAAATTTTGCCCAATTTAATAAGACAAGAAAAATAAAAGCATAATATTAGGAAGGAAGAGACAAAACTATCATTTTTAGCAGATCATATAATCATCTATATTAAAAAACCCCAACAGAGTCAAGAAACGAGCTAATAGAATTATAGAATTTACTAAGGTGGTCCAATTTAAGGTAAATTCATAAAATGCAATAGCATGTGTCTGCACCAGCAATAGCCAATAGAAAACAGAAATTCATTCAGACTAGCAAAAAATGACAAAATATTTAGGTACTATGAAGAAATAGTGTTCAATACCATATTTTTAAATACATTTAATGGCATAAAGGAAGGCTTCAGGAAACAGAAAGTTATGTTTATGGATCAATTACTTCACATTTGAAATGTTGATTTTCCTCTATTTCTCAGCACGATTTTAACTAAAAAATTTCAGCAGCTTCCTGAGATATGTGACAAATCATAACTTTCAAATGAGTCCTCTTTCCTTTCTAAAATAATCAAGTTAATTTCTGTTTCCTACTACTAAAGGAGGAGAATCTAGCATGCATAACATTACCAACAGTTAAGAAGGGGACGTGAGCCCAGTCCCAGTGACGAGGAGGCTCTTGTTAAGATTTCTGGCAATTTTGACAGCATTCATGTCTGTCATTGATGTGACTTCCTATTCTCTGTGGTCTCAGTTTATCAATTTGCAAAGTGATCTCTGGCAATGTTTTTCAAAGCATTACCTGTGACTCAGCAATATATTAATAAAAGAGTCATGGGGTTGGTGTTAGGAAGTCAGACTCCTGCTCCACCCAGACCTTCTTTGGGGAATATCTGCTACTTTTGATCTTTCCTGTTTGAACATTTCTTCTTTATAGAATCTATCCTTTTCCCAATCCAGTGATTCTGGTGATGCTATCATTCAAGTGGCCCTACTTTCTCTGCCACTCAGGTGGCCAAATTACATACCCTGTCTCTTTGGACACCTCTGCCATGGGCATGTAACCCAAGCAAGGCCAATCCAAATCCATTTGAAGGGTTGGTATAAAACTGCAAGAGAGAACATGGCACCCTGTCCTCTGGGATCACTACCTATGTGGATGACACAAGTCTGGAGTTCAAGTGCCTATGTCTACCACTATGTGGAGAAAGCATTCCTAAGGATAATACCAATATATAAATAAGAGGAACTTTTAAAAAGAGAGGGGGCGCTTTAAGGATATCATTTTAACTGCTAGATCCAGCCACGCCTGAAGCTAACACCACCTCTTTGATTTCCAAATGGGGGAGCCATTATTTCTCTTTTGCTTTTGCTTAAGTTGGTTTTAGTTGGATTTTCTATTACTTGCAACAGAAAGAGCCCTATTATGCCTACTATATCACAAGCTCTGATTTAACTGTATTTAAAAGTATTCTGATTTAAAATTATTTAACTTTTACAAGCTCCCTGGAAGAGACTGACATACACTGAAGTTGGAGAATTAATGTGTGGCTACTTCAGAATCTAAATGGCAAGAAGAGGAACAGAGCAGGATATCGGATTTAAACAAAATGAACAGGCAACTCGTGATCTAGCCCTTGCCTGCCCCTCGGGCTTCGGTTTGTACCATTTTTTCTCTCTCTTCCATACCAGGCTTCTTTTAGTTCCTCCAACAGAACTTTGCTTACCTCAGGACATTTGCATGTGCTTATCCTCTAATTCTTCACCGCAGCTGGCCAATTCTCAATTTTGAGGTTCCAGATTAACTTTCAGAGAGTCCTTCCTTCCCACATGATGGAAAGGAGGTCACCTCTCCCATTATCCACTATCGTGATCACTGTGTTTTGGCTTTATAGTTTTTATTACAATCTATAATTATTTGTTAGCTAACCTGCTTTTGTCTGCTTCCCTAAAGAATATAGCCTCTAAGAAAGTAAGGACCGAGTCTGTCTTCATCACCATTATCTTCCCCATCCTTGGCTCAGAGTCTGACACCTAGCAGGATTTTCAATAAATATATTTGAATAAATGAATGCATCTTCATAATGTACGCACTTACCTGTCAGCCCTCCTTGAGAAAAGAAAGAGAAGTCAGCATTTACTCATTACCTCCTTCGGTTAGGTCTACCAATAAAAAAGGAGGAAAGGGGGCTGGGAGAAGAATCGGAGAATTTGCTTCCATGAGAATTTTCAGATGCCTGTAATGTGCAAAGCCTGTGCATGTTTCCAGGAGGAAAACAGAATCATCAGGTGACCCACAGCAAGATGTGGTCCCTGTCTTCAAAGAGCTTCTCATCTGGCCGGAGAGAGAGTTAAAATAAGGAGCAGTGGGGGCGGAGAGAGAAACACAAAGAACAGCCACTCCAGAATTATACTGCATCCTTGCGGATACTATTAGCATCTTATGGCAAAATAATTTGTGAACCTAATAGAGAAGACAGAAAGGAAAAGAACAGACGCATCTATACCAGTCCAAGGGAAAAAGCTGCAATTAAACTGACATCCCTATTCAATAGCCCACAGGCTCCACGGCGAGGCTTGGGGTTGGTGCCGCGTCTCTTTTCTTCCTCAGTAACTTAGTCTCATTTTCCCCTTCTGGCGTCTTATTGCAGTAATAGGTTTGTTATTATGGCTCTGAAGTCAGAGCGACACAGGGCAGGGGAAATGAGAGGAAAGGAAGAGAAAGCTGAACGCGAGCAGACGGCGTCTTGTCCGGGAGCTCTTGCGACGTTAAGGTTTGCAGGGAAGAACGGTTGCTTTCACTCATGTTTGCCTTTCTCCTTCTGTGGCGCTCTCTGAAATGAGCTGCAGGGTAACAGAAAAGGCTTTCTTTGGGAATGCGTCTGTCTGTTCATTCCCTGAAAGAATTAAATTACATTCGAGAGCCACATATCAGTTCCCTATTAGGTGAGGAGAGGAGGAGGGAGCTGATGTATGCCAAGCACCCGTTCTCTGCCAGGCGCTGTCCAGGCATGGAGAGAAAATACTGGTGAAGGACACAGACCGGACCCTGCTCTCGTGGTGCTTACATACTAGTTGGGGGAGAGACAGATATCAGATCAAATAAGCTAGATCAGACAGGGTAATAAAAATATGAGACCCAAACAAGTCAGACATTCCAATCCTGCCTGAGAAACGGACCTCACAGGAAACATTCCACCACCACAGGTCAGGGAACAGGAGTCTGGAGAGCATAAAGACCCTGAGAATACAGAAGTCAGGGCTGCTCAGGAGAATCTGGGGACCCCTGCGTCAGTCAGCTGACACAGACAGACACAGCGCCTTGAAGGGCTGGGACTTCCAATGGAAAAAAATGCCACTCTATCCCCTGCTTTGTGGAGCTGTCTTCCTGCACTTAAACTCTTGTTTCTTCTAATTACATTAAAGAAATGCACATCCTTTACCTGGGTCTGTTAGTATCTCTTTGTCAATCACAGCCACCCTTGAGACCACCCTGCAAAGATAATTTCAAGGAGTGACAAAAGCTAAAGAAGGGAACAAAATCAAGGGAAGTGACATTGAGCTCGTGGGAAGAAGAGAGTAACAGGAACAAGGATGCTCAGGGAAGGTCTTCCTAAAGGAGGTGGTGACAAGCAGCAGCCAGACCAAGACCAGGCAGAAGGTACACACCTCTGCACGTGCCTCAGTGCAAACACCTTGAGGTAGAAACAAGACTGGCATGTGAGGAACAGAGGAAGGTCACGTGACTGAAGAAGTGTTGCTGCAAGTGTCAGCAACATCGACATGCTGTGGAATTTATTAGAGGTGAACATTCTCAGGTCTCACCCGAGTACCAGAAACTCCAGGGGTAGAGCCCAGCAATGTGTGTGTAACAAACCCTCCAGGTGACTCTGAGGCACACTCAGGTGTGAGGACCACTAAGCTACAACACAGTGAGAGCAGAGGGACTGGTACAAGGGGTTGAGGAGTCAATTGCCACATTGTGACAATAAGCAAGTCAGTTCATTTCTGCTTTTCATCATTGTATCCTCAGCACTTACCATGTTGCCTACCACAGAGAAAATGCTCAATGCTTGTTACTGTGCAAATAAATTAACACAAATATACACAGTGAGCCTCCACTTCGGTCTGATACTAGTTACAACCAAGATATGCAAGATCAACAAATAGCAGCCTATAATGTGAAAATGGAAATGAGAGAGAAATTAAAAGGCAAAATAGAAACCTCTAGAGGCAGATGCAGTACTATCAACAAGAAATGGGAGGCAAAGATGTTTTGTAGCAAGGAGGGTCAGAAAAACTAAAAAGCAGACAGAAATGCTCAACAAGCACAACAGTTTCAGCATTTAGTTTGGGGGCAAACAATGTAGTTCATTAATTACTGTATTAACGGTACAGAATAAGCACTATCGTTTACTTGTTGTCTCCAAGCAAACAAGAAATGTGATGTTATATTGATTCAATCCATCTAAAATACAAAAATAGAAGTCTCTACTCAAATGGAAAAATCCTCAGCTTTATGGAAAATTCCATTATCCGAAATGCTTCACTTCCTGAGGCATTTTAGACAGCCAGTATTTTTACTGTATTGCTATTATTTTTATTACCAAAGAGATCTCGTAACCCGTAGTGGGTGATGTTGGTACTAACCAAGTCAATCTTGAAGCCAGCTGGAGGCCTCCCCTGAGCGCTTTCTGAGCCAATGGGAGCTGGGAAGCCCAAGCCAGCCGCACCTCCAGCTGTCAAGAAGTCAGACAGGGCGTGAGTCATTCTGTGATGCTGGCCTCTAGCAAACCTCTCCTTAACAGAGTGCATTTTAATAGACTCTTCCTCTGCTTCTCCTTCCTCCCCTTCCTGCAATTAGTAAATTCCTAGGATGAAAGCACCTCCTGGCATATCCAGGGGAAGACATGTGAACAACCAGGAGAAGTCTGGACTTCACCTGATCACTTCCCAGGCAGAAAGTTCTCAAACATCTAACCCAAATCCTTGCTCCTGCATGGAGTCCATTTCTTCTCATTGCATTTGGAAGTCCCCTCAGCTAAGGAGAGGAAAGGGGAAAAAAAGGTTCATCATGGATGTAGTGTCTGTTCTCAATTGATTTTGCTTCTTTGTTTACATTTCCAAATCTTACTATTATCTTACTATTTTTCCTACCATTGTTCTCTTCTCAACAGTCAATGTTTTATTAAAGAATCACTTCCTGAGTTAGTGAGAATCCCTGGAAATAGTTCTTTGGTGCATGTTTCACAATGCACGCAGATACAAAAAAGAAGACGTTAGTCAATAGATTTGGACTTTAACCATCAAAGCTATCTATGGCTAACTATGGAGGGAGAACATTCTCTGCAACCAGGAGGTAAGATGAGCCATGGCCAGTAGTCAAAACAACAGATAAAGTACCAGGCTAGCTGCTAGAGGAACCCAGAGGAACCTCCTTGCTGAGCTGCTGTGATGTTCTGTGATGCAGTGAGCGTCCAACCCCAAATGTGAAGCAGGCAGCTGGAAGAAAAGACAGGAGCAGCACAGGTTTTCTGGGCTCGCATGGTGTCAAAGGCACACCAGGAGCGTTCAGAGAGCCCGTAATTGGCAGTGCAGGGGTGGCGTCATTATCATCATCAATATTTATCAGCACCTACAAGAGTCCACCTCACATTGCACCTAAGGACTGTTATTATACCCATGTTACGGAGGAGAAAACTGAGGCACAGAGAAGTTAGGTCACCTGTCATCACAAAACTGGTCATAACAGAGGCAAGACTCGAACTCAGGCTACTGGCACCAGAGTCAGTCCCCTTAACTGGCTCCATTATAGTGCTTTCCAAAAGGGTTGTAAAAACTCTTTGCATTTTTAGCATTTTCTAGAAAGAGAACACAATCTCTTTTCATCCCTACAGGAGGCTACTGAGGCCAGGAAGTTATCCCTAAATGACAAATTGGGGTCAGAGAGGGGGATGACTGGCCCATCACCACCCAGCAGCCAGAGGCAGAGCCTCCTGGTGCTCTGCCCATGCCCTCCTCCTGCGCCCCCCCCCCACAGCCTGGCTCTCCTGCAGCTCTTGGCCAGGTGTCTAGGCAGAAAGATAGCACCTTGTTAACGCCCTGCCTGCAAACTAGCCATATACCCTGAGGTCCCAGGTACACTCTACTTATAGCTACCAACTTCCCAGGGTTAAAAAGGGCCAGAGGGAAAAAGAAATTAAGAAAGCAAGCTAATGCTCAGGCTGCAGACCTGACAGACATCTCTAATGCACCCCCTAAGCCCACCAGTCCTCAAACTCTAGAGACAGTAATAACAGGTCCCCATTTTACTGATGAGAAAACTGAGGTTTGAGAACCCACATCCTTCGTCTCCTCACTGTCCTGCCTCCCTATCATGTCTTTTTCTTTCCTGACTATTGTGGCAACTTCACCAGCATCTTTTGCCCCCTCCTTGCTGCTCCAATCCCATCAGCACAGGGTGCAGGGCCGAGCTTCCTGGATCACCGTCTGATAGTGGCCCTCTCCTCCTCAAAGACTTTCAGTAGCTCCCTGCTACTTACACAATCGAAACCCAACTCCCTAGCCTGCTCTCTCAGTTCCTCCATGATTTGGCCACACCGATATTTTAGGCTTTACTTTTACTACACATATCTCAGCTCCAATCACAGTGGGACCCAAGGAAAGAATCCAAGAAAGTCCTATGCACGCCCTCCTCGCGAAGATCCCTTTGTCCCAACCCCCTTGCCGAATGCCACCCATCACGAAAACCTCTCTCGTTCACCTCAGTCTAAATCTCCCTTCCTACGCTCCCCCAGGAGCACGCCTGTTGTGTCTTTACACTCCACCCCCTCCCACCCCACAGCGGGTGCTAGTAAATGTTTGTAGAACTGAATTAAATTGAGAGGTCGTCTGGGGGATAAGAATTAGAACTCTATCATAATTTGGACTGAGACGACGGGGAAGTTGAAGGACCAGTGACCTCTCTCTTCAGAACTCAATTATCTGCCTAAGAACAAACGTCTCGGATATCTAGCTATTAATTTGTTCACAATCATCTCGGCCTCTAAAGTTCACAGACGTTCCTTTCAATTTCTCAGCCACGTCGTGCATGGGAAATGAGATTCTCTTCTCATTCACCAACTCACGGTGGCCCTTGCGCGGTCGCCCCTCCCCACCCTACCGCCCAATCCTCCTTACACATTTGTATTCTTTTCCAGTTTGCTACAATTATCCACCTGGGCATCAAAATGCCTGACACCACAACTTTCTTGGGGCCTGTTTTGGGACCCGTGGTTTCCTGCTCAGCATCGTAAATCGATAGCTGAGGACCGCAAGTTTTATCGGCATCCTTGGCCAGAGGAATCTATTCTAATTAATCCTCCACACGAAAAGTGATGGCCTTCAGCCATCTTACAGGCAGGAGCCAAGAAACCCAGAGTAAAAGAAAAAATTCAGGCCCGGCTTCCCATGAAATCGATGCGGCCTCACTCTGGGCTCTGCTCTGGGTCACACAGAAGAGGCAGCAGGTGTGGCTGAGATCACGGCGGAAGCCCTGCCGTGAACACAACGCGGGGACGGGAGGAGCTCGGGAGTCCCGTGGCACCACAGGCCTCAGAGGGCTGAGACCAAGCTCCTGGAGAGGACTGTAACCCTTTGACGCACATTCATTCGTTATTAACAGCGATTTACATAACTCACATGTTTCCATGTGCTTAGCATGATAGGACCTCAGCATCTCGGTCAAACAGAAAATGGAGACGTCTGGGACTAAATGGGACAAGAGGAGAGAAAATGCATCATTACTGATGCTATTCTGCTACGGGGTAGTTGGACAGTCTGATGTTCAATAACCAGCACGTTGTGCAACTTTGGCGATGGCTCAGCCTACCCCTGATGGGGCAGTGAAGTGGGCCACCGAGCAGTGGTGGCCGAGGAAGACCCAGTGGCTGGCAACGCCCACAGTCAGCGTAGGGGAGAGGTTGTGAAGCGTGGGTTTGGAGCCTGACACGTCTGGCTTAAGTCACTCCTTTCTACCGGGTGACTTTAAGCAAGTTACTTAACTTCTCTGAGTTTGTTTCCTCTCCTGGAAAATGGGGGAAACAGAAGCAGTAGTCAGTTAACGAGCTCGTTGTGAAATTGTGTTCACGGGGGCACAGCGAGTGAAACGGTGTGATGTGCTCTTTTCCCCCTTTGTTCCTCCAAGGCCAGCATCCTCCCTCCCCCAAAACTAGGTCAGAACATTTGAAGCCAAGACTGTGCCAAGAATGAGAAGCGTCACAAAAGAACGCAAGGAAAAAATAGCACAATTTCTTCCCTTTCAGCTTTGTTTCATTCAGGCATAATACGGGAGAGAATGAAAACACACACAAGCACGTACATGTGGACACGCACACACACACTCTACCACTGAGTTATAAAATGCTCCAAGCTCAGGAGGGAGAGAACAGGCGAAGGAAAAGGAGAAACCTCAGATGCTAATAAGATGCCCTGTGCCCTGCTTCTGACCACCTTCCTCTGTCCGTTCTCCAACTTCTCTCTGGGGCTCTGAGAGGACAGCAAACCCCCACATAACTCCTATGCCATTCTCAGGGCAGCAGAAATGAGAGGGTCACACAGGGTGCGAGGCAGAGAGGACCAAGCCATAGCCCAGCGTGGTCCCACCAGCCAAGCAACACAGGTTGCGATGACCAAATCCCAAGTCAGGGCAAGCATGCCTGTCTGAGGATGCTGCCGTCTTTCAGCCTCAGTGCCAGCAGAAAGGAAAAAGAGGAACAAATCTCGAATTTGCCTGAGTTTAAATCCATAAGACTCGAATAACTGAAAACGCTGATCTCCCCTGGAAGTGACTAGAATACACGTTCTGCTTTCTGGTGGCATAGAGTTAAAGAAAGAAAGAAGATTCAGTTTTAGGAAAATACAGAAAGTTATGCTTTTATAACCTGGGTTAATGGTATATGCACCTATACATTTACACACACACATACATATTAAACATAACAATAATTAAAATAATGGTAACAACTACATTTATTAGTATTTCCTATGTGCCAGGCATTATTCCAACTACTCTATATAGGTTACATCATTATTTCTCACAATAGCAGACCTGTGCGTTTAGCATTATCATCATCCCCTCTGGGGGATGGGGTGGGAAATCTGTGGCCTTGGGGCCACATGTGGCCTTCTGGATCCTCAAGTGTGGCCTCTTGACTAAATCCAAATTTTACAGAACAAATCCTTCTAATAAAAGGGATGCAATTTTTATTATCACCTTTTTAAAGATGAGGAAACTGAGACTCTGAATCTATCCAGCCTGAAAACGTGAAGTGTGCTTTCAACGCTTTGCTATATGCTCAGTGCAGCTTTGGAGCAAGGGCTCCACCTGCGTAGCTGCCAACATGTGGGCAGTGATATACGAATGTGATACAGGTCCCGGCGGCCCCACATCCAAAGGCAGGGCCAGAGGGAAGGGTATATAAGAATCAGGGTCCAGTCCCACCATGCAGAGGTCTGGCAAATGCTAGCTAAGTATCCAGTCATGCGTAGAGAGTCCCGAGAAAGACACAGTCCTGGCAGGCAGCTGGAGTGCTTGGCAGGTTGTGTGAGTCCTGGAGGAAGAGTGACTATCAGGATTCAGAGGTCACCCCAGGATACACAGTCAACAAAACTGGACTCAAGGTACCGTGGCATGGTGGGCCTCAAGTTTCTGGCTATGGCCCAACTCAGGTGACCCAGGGCAGTGGCTACACTAAGTCTGAAAGCAGAGGACATCAGCGAGGTGCCCTTCACAGATAAGGGACTGCGGTTCAGAGAACGTAAGTCACGGACATGGTCACGCAGCTGGGAAGCGGCAGGACCAGAGATACACATTTGGCTCTGACTCCAAACTCTACGCTCTTCCTCGCCCCTGCCTCTCTCCCAAGCAGAACAAACGTCATTTGTGGCAACAACTCGAAGGAAAGAAAGGAGAGCAAAGACACGTTTTGCCAACCTCCTGTCATTCACAGCCCAAACTTGTGATAAGCAAATATTTTAAACAGTCTGCCCTTGCCTACCCTGTTCATCCCAGATCACGCTGAAGTCAGACCTCAGATGCCCCTCTCTCACCACCACCCCACCCCACCCTGCAAGGGATTAGTTAAAGAAATAAAGTCCCATTTCACAAGCTGCTAAATCCTGTTTGATCAGCCCTGCCAGGGACTTCCTGGGCTTAATCGCCCGCTAGCTCTGGACAGTGGGGAAGTCGCTGGGCTATGACTTCGTTTTTGCCCGTCTTTCTCCCCAGTGCGATCCCGCTCCTAAGCACACTCCCCGGGGTTTGCACAAGAATGCTCAGTGAAGCCAGGCTTGCAGTGGCAAAAGAAAAACAGAAGAAAAACCCATCAAGCAGAGATAGGTAAATAAAACACTACATAGCAGTTAAAATGAATGTACTAGAGCTACACCCAACAATGTAAATAAATCTCAAAAATAATGTTTAGTGCAAAAGGACATATGTGATAGTATTTTCATAAAGTTTGAGAACATGCAAAGCAATATTATACACTGAATGCAGACTCAAACATACAGAAAATCCATAAAGTCATACATGAAAATGATAACCACTCTATTTAGGATGGCAATGAACTCTAGGGAAGAAAAAGAGGAAGATTGAGAAGAGGTCCCTGGAGTGATATGAATCTATCTGTAATCCATTACTGTTTAAAAAAAAAAAAAAAGTCTAAAGTAAATATGGCAAAACATTCAATCTATTAAAGCTGGATTTGGGGTGCATATGTATTCATAATACATTATTCTTCTTTATGTTTGAAATATATCTTTATAAAAAAGGGCTTGAAAAAAAAGAACGGTTGGATCTTTACTGTTTGTAATAAGGAGTGTGGACGCCAGTTTGAAAGTAACAAAGGTTTACATGCAGGAGAGACGTGATCAAACCGCCCTGTGGAGACAGGAAGGTAATGCTGGCATGGAATTACGAAGGCCTAGTCCATGCACTAGTGCAATGCAAACAGAAAGAGGACAGAACTCAAATTCCCCCAGTGGTACCTGCATGGTGAAAGCATCACTGAGACTGCCCCTTCCCACCACCCACCCCCACCTCTGAGAAACTGTCCTCCTTGCACCATTTCTTCAACCCTGTGCCTCGTTAAGAGCTGCCAATCATGGTTTCCTTCCCAACCTCCAGCCACAAGGGTGGGCAGAGGCTGCAAGCTGGGCCGGTCATGACACCTGACAACCAAGCTCTACACCAACTGGTTCAAGAATGGGCAATGACCCAAAGCTCAGCCAATCAGAGACAATCCTTTTCCTGGGCAGTTTTCTTTCAATGGGAACCAAAAGAAGGTGGTCCTTTCCTCTCTGATGTGAAACTTGGAAGAGGTGGGTGCAAAGCTCTTGTAGTCATGTTTCTTGCACAAGGGAAAAGCTAGTCAGGGCTGGAGGGAACGAAGCACCCTGCAGAGGGTAGCGTTGCTAAGAGATTCCTGGGCCGTGATGAGTTCCAGTTCTGGGTGCTCCTGCTGCACCTGTGCCCTACATGAGTGTAAGCTGCAGAATCTAGACCAGTTCTGTTGTGTGACTTTAGCCATTGACCCACGGCCTCCTGGTTCTGAGGCTCCAGGACACCCTACGAGCTACCCAATCCCTTCTAATAAACTCCCTTACCGCTTCAGTGAACAAGCATTGGTTTCTGTTGTTGGTAACTAAGAAGCATGATGCTGATAATTGATACTACCACTGTCCTCCCAGGAGGCCCCAGGAAGAAGATAATATCGAAATGGTGCTAAGCCAATCAGAGCTGAGAGCAATCAGTATCTCACTGCTTCCCTGTGGGACTCTTGTTCCCTGACAGCAAGCTGCCTCTTCCAAGAGATACCTTCGCAAGGTGGCCCCTTCCCAGAGCACAGAGCTTCCTGCCACCACTCCTGCTGCAGGCGGATCTTTAACATTGCAAAGCCCAATCACGTCCACCCTGTAATCCCATCCTCAGAGTAACCCCGGGCAATGAGCAGGGTAGGCCTGAGACTACTAGCCGCATTTAGTTGAGAAGGAAGCTGAATTTTTGGAGAAATGACATACTCAAGCCACCAGAAACTTAGCAGCTGTGCCTAGAACAGCATCCAGGCCTCTGGATGCCATCCAAATATGCTAAAAAGGAAATAAGACCAAATAGCTAAGAAAATCAACATTAACTAATACATTCGCAGTGCTTATTATATGCCAGACATTGTTCTAAAAGGTTTAGGAACATTAACTCACTTAATCCTTAATCGCAATCCTATGAGGTTGGTACTACTGCGGCTCCCATTTTACAGATGAGGGAACTGAGGCTCAGAGAGGTTAAGGTGCTTGCCTGGGGGCACACGGCAGGTGAGTGGCAGAGTTACAATTCAAACCAGCAGTCTGCTTCTACAGTCCATGTTCTTAGTCACTACATTAAGCAGGGTGGGATGTCCAAGTTCCTTGGCCCTCACAACTCCTCATAGTGAGAGGAAGTTCTAGAAGGTCTGACTATGAGGGTGCCCTGAACCCCCACATCTTAGGCTGATCTGAAGAGAGGTGGCTTGCACTAGAAGCCTGGAAGGGAAGTGTGCTAATGGAGCAGGTCCTGAATTGCAGAAAAGTTAAATATGGAATTAGAGCATCGAAGGCTGCAATAAGAGCAAGGAGGGTAAAAACCAATTTCAAAACAGAGCCTGAGGCGGTGATTTGGAGAGGGAAAAAACCAATATGTGTGCTATCACATAATAACTGCAGCAACGCCTTCCATTTACCCCACCGTTTCCTTGGAGGAGGCCAAAGAAGTTCACGATTGTTATTACAATTCTTCCTTCTCGAGGCCCATGACCCGCTCAGGACGGCTGTGGCCTTTGTCCTCATATGCAGGGAAAAGGAAGCACTGAGGGGTCAATGCGGAAATCACAAAGTGGCAAAGTATCTATCAAAGCCAACTGCTTGGGCTCAAAAGCTGATAGGCAAAAGCCAGTATAGTGAAAAATCAATTCAGCAAAGGATTGATTCACATAAAACTGTCAGACCAACATCAAAACTCACTCGAGGAGAATTCGCCACTGCCATTTTAGCTTCAGGGCAGCGGCAGAAGGAGCGGAGAGAGGAGGACCAGCAGGGTGGGACATGGGACAGAAGATAGGGAGCAGGAATGGCCTTAAGTGACAAAATTGGAAGAGACAGTGAGGTTCTCGTTGAAGAAAGCCCACCCGTCCACAGATAAAGCCATGAGCAAGCCAAGGTAACACAGCCTCAGTGAATCGATGAATCGCTCGCCCGGCAAATCCATCTGGCACATTGGCTCTCAGGCACCTGGCCTGGAGGTCCCCCGGGGCCCCTTCTGCAGCACAGAGAGCAGCAGAGAACGGTGTCGACCCTCCCTCCTTCCTTTCCCCACCAGCTTTCCCTCGGACCACAGACACTCAGGGTCTTCTCTCCACCAAACCAGCTCTCTGGAAACAATCTGTTCATTGTCGTTACCCCATCCTGGTATTATTTCTTTTCTCTTTTTACTCGTTTTACGTGCAGCCTAATGGCGCTATCCACCCCTCCCCACACAGTCTCTACATCCCACCCCTTCACCTTTACTCAAGTTGTTCCCTGTGTTTGGAATGACTTCTCTCACCCGCTCAGACAACTGGTCCGTCTCAGCGTGCAAACTAAGTTACCTGAGTAATTCAACAGACGTGATAGTTGCACAACTCTTTGATATTAATAATTACTGAATTTCATGCTTAAAGTGGATGAATTTTCTAACATGTAAATTATGTCTCAATAAAGCTTTTTTTTAAAAGTCACCTAAGGGTTGTAAGGGTTCCACCATGTAGCTTTGAAGATGACACTGTCTAAGCAGGTAGCAGACTATATGATGGAACTATTTTATGTGAATTTCTAAGGGATACAGGAAATTGTTTTTAAAAAAACATTGAGGTGACATTTGATATTTCTGCAAATTGCCAAAAGAAACAGCTGCCCCCAAACCAAAGTCTTTTCAAAGTTAGAGCTCCTCATGCCTTGCTCCTGAAACGGAAGCAAGACCACATCCCAGTTAAAAATAAAATGGGGTTGGGAGAGAATTACTTTCAATCCAAGCCCCAAGATTTATTGGCAATGTGACTTTGGATAAATTATTCTTCCTAACCTATAAAATAAGCATAATAACGTCTGCCTCACTGAATTAAGAGAATTAAATCAGTGATGTTTGTCAAGCCCCCAGCACAACACCTGGCTGAAAGCCAGTCCCGAAACACCACAAAAGTATTCCGTGCTTGCTCTCCCCTCTTCTTCCCTGGGAACCAGAGTCATAATGAGCATGAAGCGAACGATACATGCAGAGGCAGTCCTCAGTGTTGCCACTTCCCATTTCTCCCTGCTCTGCATCTCTAACATTGTCTACTTAGAAAGACTCCCAGTTCTACCTCTCCCCAATCAGCTTGATTATTCCAAAGTTTCTTCTTCTATCAAAACAGGCAAAAGCAACAGATACATGAGTTTTTCATTTATCAAACATGTTACACATCAAATTCTCGAAATGCCTATGGAGCATCTTTCCCTATATGTCCAGAGTGGTGCTAGGAACACACAGCACATGGCAGGTGAGGACTTTGCCTTACAACAATCCCTTTAAGACTCCGTCTCAAGGAATGCATCATAACCTGAAAGCAAGAATTATCATCTCTACGGGCTCAGCTGGGTCACCCTTGAGGGTACAGATTCACAAAATCAAGCCATGAAACTAGATTGTTTAAGTCTCTCTCTCCCAGGAAAGAAGGGAAATGTCGACTTTAATGCTCCATTCAGATATACAACTGAAAAGCACCGAACTGGGGGTCTGAAATTCTGAGTTCCGTCTTGCACCTGTTGTTAATAGCCATGCGATTTTCAGAAAGTCCCTTTCGCTCTCTGGAGCTCAGATTTCTCATCTGCAACACAGGAAGTTAGCCTGGGATCTGGATAGCATGAGGTCTTGTACTGGGTTTAATAGCGTCCCACTAAAATTCACACTCACCTGGACCCTGTGAATGTGACCTTGTTGGAAATAGGGTCTTTGCAAAGGTAATCAAGTTAACATGAGTCATAGAGGATTAAGGTGAGCCTTAATCCTGTGACTGTATCCTAATTTTAAAAAGAGACAAATTTGGGCACAGACTAATAGGGAAGAGGGACACATGAAAGACAGAGACAGGGACTGGAGTGATGTGTCTGCAAGCCAAGGAACACCAACGATTGCCAGCAGCCACTAGAAGCTAGAAGAGGCAAGAAAAGATTCTTCCTGAGACCTTTGAGGGAGAGTGTGGCCCTGCTGACTCAACTTCAGACACCTATCTCCAGCACCATAAAAAATAAAAAAAGAAGTCCTGTTGTTTGAAGCCACCTAGATGTGGTATTTTGTTACAGCAGCCTAGGAACAGATACTAATCTCCTGCATGCTAACTCCAACTGAGTGGCAGTATCTGCGCGGAGTAGTGTGTTGAGAAGGATTTTGAAGCTGCACAGAGATAGATTCATGACACTTGCCCAAAGACAGAAGGGAGTAGTGGCAAGTTTACCTTGTTTCTATCATACCATCCCTAAGTTACAGATCATCATTAAGGCACCTTTAGGCTCTGATAATGCATGATTCTGTCATCTGAAATCCACATGTCCTTCCAGGAGTAAAGGCATTGTGAACAGGGGAGGTGTGGGCAGGGGATCATGCTTCCCCCAAGCCACTGCCTCCAACTCCCCTCGAGTAGGACCAGCACCCTCTGTTCCAGAGACGGCCTGTGATCCTGTCACCCTCCTGGCTTTGGCTTCAGCAGAATTGATCTCAGATCATGTTGACAAAAACCCGATTCAGTTTTCTGACTGCCTCTGTGAAGATTATGGCCGGGACTAAACTTGATTTGTTGTAGCAATGTGCCTGATAAACAAAATATCCTGGATGCAGTGGAAGCTACAGAAGCACCAATGCTTCACTGAGAAGGATTTAGAGAAGCCGGTCTCCTGGAGCTTTTCGGGGGCCCAGATGAGGCTGGCAATGCTCACTCAGAGGCACCCCACCATTTCTGCCCCTCCTCTGCCAAACTACTCATGACCCCTGATTAGACCATGGCTAGACAACACCTGGGATCCAAAAGAAAGGCCTATTCTTTGGAACACATTCTTCCCCGACCCTCGCAGCTACCCACGTGCCCTAGGAAGCTCTAACACATTCCATAATGAAGCCTCACGCGGCAGGGGGGATTGGGGGGGGCCTGAGCCCTGTCAAGGGTCAAACCTCCTGAGGCCCATCTCTGGCCCAGCACTTGTGGCTGGACCCCAGGGTGGTAGCTCACCTGCTTCCAGCCCACCCACACACGTTCTCCCCACTCTTGGGCACTGAGGAGTGAGGGCCTTTCTGGGGAATTCAGGCCCCTCTGCACTGCCAGCAGTGATAGCTTCTGCTACCAACTTACCAGACTCTCTCCAAATAAAGCCTTCCTTTCTGTTCTCTTTTGTCTGCCTTGACAGGAAAAAAAAAAAAAAAATGCTGCCAATGAATTTCCAGCGTTGGTTTCAAGTCCTGTCCAATCCTAGATCTATCCACGTTTCTTCATCCTCACGGCCACCTCCCTGGCCTGAGCTGCAGCCTGCTCTCTCCCGAGCCCCTGGGCCAGCCCCCTTGCTGCCTGCAGCCTCCTCCTCCTCTGCCCTCTCCACTCCAAGCTCCACACAGCAGCCAGGGGTATCCTTGCAAAACCCAGCGTCTGATTCTCTCGTGGCCCTACTCAAAATCATTCAGTAGCTTTCGGATAAAGCCCAAAATCCCAGCATGAAGAAACAGGATTTCCTTGACCCCGATTCATTGAAAAGATTGAAAAATTGTAAAATCTAACAACAATAAATTGCTTTTCAAAATGAACAGAAAAGACACACAAAATGCAAGATTCAACAGACATAAAATTACTCGGTCAAGCTGCAATGAAATCTTCCTCTCCGTTCTGTGCCTGGCTGGTGACAGATCTGTCATTCACAGTTGGGGCTCAGCCCCGGTGTACAGACCTCTCTGAGGAGCCCTGGGCATCTCGGATCAGCCAGGCCTGCAGCCCTCCCTGCCCCCCAACCCCTGGCAGTTCCAGCCTCATGTCACCGGAATCGCCCCCCAGCTCCATTACTGTCCTCAGGTTCCTGCTACCTGCTTTCTTCTGCCGTGTGGCTTTTTAACATGCTATTGCCTCTACCTGAGACTCTTATTTGTTTGATGTCTGTCTCTCACTCCACTCTACACCCAACACCTCTCTCTCTGCTCTCCCCAGAATCCCAGAATTGGCGCAGGGCTTGGACGCCCGGGGGCATTTAATCACAGTGTGGGGAGTGCAAAATGAAGTGAGAGGCGCCTCTGATTCATCCACACCGTCCTTTTCCTCCACGCAATACCGTGCCTGCCACTTGAGCGACCCACGTTGCCTGCCAAGGTTCCATTCTACAAACACTTCCCTTCCTTTGCCTCTTTGTGGCACCCACTCTGTAGCCCACGGAGTTCGCATGCCCCAAGCCTCCCCGCTACCCAACGGTTATCCTTCCTGTATGCTGCTCTCTGGACAGTGCTAGCACTCGCTGAACAAACATTTGCATTAATATTAATCCTGCTTTACAGGCAGCGGATCACTTAGATACATGCTTTGCCAAACGAGGCTTTGGCCACCTCGCCCAATCACGCACGCCTCCTCAGACGGGCAGTTATAGAGGGCAAAACTGAACGCGACGCGATAAATCCCTAACGGCGGGTCCCAGGCACTAACAGAAGGCCAGGAGAGAGGGACAGCCGAGGGTGGCTCCTTTGCTGGCCCTGAGTCCTAACACAGAGGCAAAGGCTGGCCTTTGAGAGACAATTCTAAGAGCTTATTTCACTTCAGATAAAACAGCCAGAGCTACAGGAAAAAAGAACCCTGAACTAAGCGAATAATAACCTAGACTCAGCCAGGGGTTCACTGAGTGCATGGCCACGTTACCTCCCCTCTCTGGGACTTGTTTTCTATCCCTAAGATGAGGTTGACTCAGTGGCCTCTAAATCCCCAACTGAGGTATTTCACAAATCTGTAGAATACTGTGATTTTCCCAGCCACCTACTGGATCTCAGTGTCGTCTCCAATCACCGTATCATTTCATTTAGCAGATACTTATCGAGCATCTACTTAAATATATTCAGGGCTGGGACTAGAGAGATGAAGACGATAGACAAAAGCCCTGTCCTGCTGGCCTAGGAGAGGAAACAGATGCTGAATAAATAACTAATCAATCAATCAACTATAATTAAGAACACAAAGGAAAAGTGCAGGATTGCATGAGAGCCAGGTCCCATGACGTTGCATGAGATGAGGAACTGCTATTTTGAGAAAGTGACATTTGAGACGTAGATTTCACATGTGTCTGAAGCCAAAGAGTTCCCAAACAACCTCATTTCTCAACACAATCCATGGCTATACGGTTAGAACACCTGTTTATGCTCATAGGATACAGACTGTTCCTTAGCGCACAAGGCCTGCTCTGCCCAGACACACCCTTGCCACATCACACCTCTCTCAGGACAGCGAAACTCCCCTTGCCTGCATTTGTCACGGGTTTTGTCTTCACAGCTGTGTCTCCCCCTCACCTGTCTGTTTTGAGCATCACAATATTCCCAGCATAGGGCTTGGTACGAATCGGGTGACGAGGGTGTGGCTGAATGAATGGATCAATCTGTACAGGTGAGGAACCTGAGGTCAAGAAAGGGGGAGCTGTTTTCCCCAAGTCCCAAGTGAGCAAAGATCAAAGACGGGTCTCAACTCTAGGCCTACCATGGAGGGCAGGTGGACAAGCACGGGTGAACCACGGCCCGTGCCCCACACTCCTAGACGACCCCAGCACCCTCAGAGCAGCGACCCCTTTGTTGTATATGTTGACTCTTCGATCGAGAGTTTGTTTAAAAAAAAGGAGAGGGAGGGTTATGCTGCTGAGTAAGATTGAAACATTTCTGCACTCCCCCAAGCTGGTTCTCATATGGCATGCGTCACCCCCACTCTGAGGATATTGTGTCCGGCTATATAGGAGCTGCCCCCACAAAGGAAGACTCAGGCCCATCTACAGGAAGCTAGTTCTCATCAGTGGACGATCAGGAGGCCCAGGGACATGAGCTGGGGACAGCAGAGCCTTCTGTGTTTTGCCTAAGCAAGAAGCCAGTGGTCCTAGCATCCACTCGGTGCTGCCCAGCCAGGGGAGTGAAAGGTACAAAGCCAACCAGAGATGGTTTGTAAAAATCCCACGCACCAGCGGGCAACACTGACTGAGAACCGAGGCAGTTTTGGAGCTCTCGGCATAGAGAACCAGCCTTTCCTGCGCACTCTCTACAACAGTCATGTGTTGGGGGTGATATGGAAAGGAGGGGCCAGGACGCAAAAGGCTGCCACCAGACCTGGGGACATCCGAGGCAGAGACAGGTAACCTGGGCACAGGGCACCAGCAGACTGTCAGTTTCAGAACCAAGTCTCTGAAGCAGGTGTGAGGATGGGAGCCCACTCACACCACTTCAAGGCCTGGGCTGATCTCACATCTGAGCCTGAGAGTGGCCTTGGCCCTCAGAATCCAGGTGGAGCTGAGATCAAAGGGGACCTTTCAGGGTTGAGGGCAGAGCCATTTTATTTATTAATGCATCTCTAAGATCTGGCACAATATCTAGCTACTGTTTGTAGAATGATTTAAGAAAAAAAGAAAAGAAAGCAGGTCCTGGCAGCCGACCCAGTAGTTAATCATTATAGTAATCTCACCCATTATTAATTGAGGGTTTAACTAAGTGCCAGCACTGTGCTAACCCTGAGAGGAATGTACGACAATCCTCATCTGACGGTTGAGCAGATTATGGCATAGCAAGTGAATAATTTGCATACAGACACCAAGCCAAGCGATGGCCGGGCTGGGATTTGACTTCAACTCTGTCTGATTCAAGCATCTGAGCTTTTAACTGTCATTTTTTTCAGCCAACACACCAAACAAGTTACGAGTAAAGCAATGGGGTGTGCTCATGTAGGGAGAGGGAGAAAAAGAATGCCTTCTCTAGGAAGTAAAAAAATCACAAGGCTAGGTATAAAATGGGAACGGATAGGGGGAATTGAATCCAACAGCGCCATCTCTTCCCAAAGAGGCCTTCCCTGATTCTCCTTCCTAAATGAGGTTCCTCTGTAACTCACATTTGGCACCTCTTTCTGCTTGTAGCACTTGCTACCAGTTTAATCGAACGAGCAATGGTGAGTGGAGTTATTTATATGTCTGTCTCTCCTTGTGGAACAGAGGTCAGTGAGGGAAGGTGCCGAGGCTGTCCGCTACTGCCGTATCCTCGTATGTGACACAGTGCTTAGCACACAGCGCTTAGCACACAGCAGGGCTCGATGAGTATTTTTTGAGTATGAGTTAAGTAATTAATTGATAGACGATGGGGGAAACCATTCTAATGGCATGTGCTAAGGAGTAACAGGAGCTGAAGACAAGTGGGAAAAGATTAAAATGTTACTTGAAGGTGGAGAAAGAGGAACTTCGTGTTGATGTCGTAGGTAATAAGGAGCCACTGTAGGTTCTTGAGCTTACCTGTAGGTCCTTAGTCTTAAGTGGACTAATCAGATTGAGATGAGAAATAAATAGGCTCACGGAGAACCAAATGCCCTAACCTAAATACTATCAACACTCAAATCAGGACCAACCCATGAGGTGACGAGGATCTTGTGATGGTGGCAGTGAGAACGCCAGAGAAGAGATAAATCAAGGAAACACATGGATGCAGGCTCTACCCAGGACAAAAGTTAAGAAGCAGGGGAGGATGTAAATCTGGAAGAAACAGGAGATCAGACTTTGCCTGGTGCTATAAATTCTACTTCCTTCCTTTATAGGAGATTATATTTCACCAAAATTCAGGTGATGTCGAACAAAGGTAGAAAATATATTCTGTCATCATTCGGCTCTAAATCCTATGCATGACCAGCCAGGAGTAAAATAGAATATGTTTTCTAAGGTTTTAAGAAGGCTCTGAGCCCAAATGATTCCCAGTGAATCATTTACTCATCCCAGTCTCTAAATCTACAGTTCTAGATCGTTGACTCTGGAGCAAGAGTCCTCCCAGAGCAAAGCTTCTGCTCTGTTCAGGCTGCCCCTTCCTCTTTTGAACAGAATTCAAGAGGGAGCCCTTTGAGCAGTAAGACTTCACGTTAGACTCTGAAGATGATTGTTATACAAAAGACCTGAGTTCAAATCCCAACTTTGACACTTACTAGCAGTGACTAAAGGGGCACATCAGCTAATGATCTACAAACTGCTGCTTAGATTTGGTACAAAACATGAATCCTCCTTGAGGATTCTCATTCACTGGAAAAATATTCCTTGACCACCTGTTATGTGTCAGGCACTGTGTTGGGTGATGGAAAACAGTGATGAACACAACAGAGAAAGACCCTGGTCTAGTCTGGAAAAACAAACATAAAACAAAAATCATACAAACAAATAAAAAATTGCAAGTTTACTAAGTGTCATGAAGAAGACTTTGGGATAACGTGGGAGGTTTTGAACTAGTTATAAAGATCAAAGAAGGCTTAATGTGAGACTTGGAGGAGGAGGTGCAGTTTAGATGGAAACTGGGATGGAAAAACACTCCAGGCAGAGCGATGACCACAGACAAAGTGCCTATGGCAGAAACACAGTGAGCAGGATGTACAATAAGATGGTCAGTGAGTCTGAGCAGAGAAACGTGAGGGATAACGGGAAGGAAAATGAGCCAGAGAGACAGTCAGGGGCCAGGTCATAATGGACCTTATAGGCCATGTCCCTGAGCATGTTTTAGCCCTAAAATCAAAGAGAACTCACTGAAGCAGTGTTTGGAGGCGGGAGTGGAGTGGGGTGGAGGAAGGCGGGCACAGGATCATTGCCTACCCAAAAATTCGCTCTGGCTGGTCTGGAAGAGGCTAGAATAGATGCAGGGTAACCTGCGGGAGGCTACTGTGGAAGTCCAGGCAAGACATGATGCTATTAATAGATTTGGAGGTGCTGGGCATGGCAAGAAATGGATAGACTCAATGTTTACTGAAGAGGCAGAATTTACAGGACTTTCCGGTGGACCAGATCAGGGACAGTGTTTCAAGGACAGCCCCAGGCTTCTTAGAATGCAAAACTGGCCAGACAGAGAAACCCTTCCCTGGGAGAGAGAAACCTGAAGATGATCAGGTTTGGGAGTCAATTACAACTCCTGTTTTAGACATAGTGAATTTGCAGCACCTTTGAAGCACCTAAGGAGAAATGTTAATTAGGCAGTTGCATATTCTTAGCTGGACTCAAAATACACATTTGGAAATTATTAGTGTATAATGAATTGAATTGTATCTGAGGGCAATAACAAGAAGTGGGAAGTGAAGTCCCACGATTGGGTTTGCAGAACTCAGCATTCCCCAATTCAACTCTCATGCCTCAAGGGCTCTCTTTTTAAATATAATAAAGGCAGTGATGTGGTCAGCTGCATTTATCTAGCCTTACTATTAACTTACTCTTCCCCATAATATATAAGATATGCCCAGGCATTCTTGTCTCTACTTTACAAATGTGGATATTGAGGCTTAGAAAATATTTTATTTGCCCAAGCACAGGTAGCTAGTAAATGGCTGGCTTTTAGCCTACATATATCCAATTTCAAAATACTCCTCTTGGTTTGTCCTCTCTATATCCATCATGACTCAGAAGAACAACAAGTACCAAACCTGAAAATTAAAGACAGTGAGTTTCGCCAGTGGAAGGACCCTGGAGGGAAATAGTAAAAGATGCCAACTAAACTCCTACAGTTAATGGTCCAGCCCACATGCTCAGCCTCTGGTGAGTGCCAGTGTCTCTGCCCTGTTTCCTCCCTACATTAGACCCCTGGGAAATACAAAGGACAGATGTAATGACTTCGTTCCCACGCTAGCCCCATTGTAAGACAACTTACCCCAAACCCCACGAGGGTCTTTGTGATACAGCAGAACAAATTTCCACCCAAAGATGAAACACTTACTCCTCTTCGGCACTGGGCTAGTTACTTAACCCCACCCTGATACCAGCCCTGAAAAACAGGGACAGGAACTTGCTTACACCCTACACCCTGGGCTATTTTGAGGATTAAATGATAAGATGTTTGAGAAAATGCCCTGCAAACTTATGACAACAATGATGAAATCAAACGTATATTTGGGAAATCTTGTCTCTCTAATGGATGACTTTTGGCCTCTCAGATCTATTTCAAGCATCAAACCAGACCAGTGAAGGAGAAATGATTGGGAACAGCAGATAATAAATGGGATCCATGAGAAAAGTTTTTTTAAAAAAAATTGACATTAACTCACCTTAAAAAGAAGGATGAGAAGAAGTTGACCTAATAAATTATTTTTCCTGCCAGAAATAAAAAACAAAACAGGATGATAAATGTGAATAAGGCTTAGCCTTTTTATAAAAACTGGGAAGTATGTCTTGGTGGCCCCAGATATCCCTGATCGTCATCATTCTCACTCTCGCCACCGTCACCGTGCCAGGGACTTGATGATAATTCCAGGAGTGGTTGTAAGAGTCATATCAGCGGCTAACATTTTATTGATTAGGTACCATGTGCCCCCTGTGGGCTAAGTGCTTTATGTGCATTATTTCACTGAATCCTTGTTGAGTGAGAGGTATTGATCAGAGGAAGAATCTATCACATTGAAGGAGAGAAAGATACCAGGGTTAGTCAATGAGTTCAAGGGAGCCAGTACAAGTCACGGAGATTGTGGGATAAAATTAAGGGGTGCACTGGCAGAAATGGCCAAATAGCTACATTTTAGAAACTCCAAAGAGGGACGGACAGAATGGGAGTCAGACCAAGTAGAGTTAATCTCTCAATAAATCCACGCTGCACACACTCCACTCTGAATAGCTACCTATCATGAATGAGTTACACAATATTTCAAGGTCTCCTCCAGCATTACCTAGAACCACCGCCGCCACCCCAGCTCACATATAAATTGAGCATTTAGAATCTCCCAGGCAGTGTGCTGAGTATTTCTATGCATTCGTTTCATTTCATCCTCTCAGCAACCTAATGAGGTAGGTCTGTATGAATTTGTTCATTTTAAATATAAAAAATGTGAGGCTCAAAGTTTAATAATTTGGTCAAGGTCGCACAACTTATAAACGTTAAAGCCTGAATTCACATGCAAAGGTATTTCAGTCCAGCATTCAATATCCAGGATACATATTCAGGTTCCTCATCCAGCCTGGCAAGTCCTCACGCAGGAGGAGATGCTCCGTCGTCAGACATGTGCGTGGGATGCTCTTAAGACATTTTGTTTCAGAGCTTCAGGTCAAAGTCAATCTGGGGACTCATGGAGTCAGGCAGGACTGAGATTGTCCAAGAACCAGGATATCCATTCGTGGTCATGTGTTCTTTGGGCTCAAGGAAACTCACGGGGGACTTAAGTCACTCACCCATCATCTTCCAAAGAACTCCCAGTTCTCAGAGACTTTTAAGCTCAGGAATTAGAAAACAATGTGAAATCTGGGCCAAGATCATTTCCCACAGGGAACTAAACACACACTCATTATAGGAAAAAGGAGAAAAAGACAGCTTATATGTGAAGCAAATTCCCCAAAGGAAGCGATAAGAAACCCAACACACTGTTCACAGGAATAAAATCACAAGGCCTGGATTCAAGATCCTTTTCTAGATTCACCACTCCAGGCCTCAGTTTTCTCATCTGGATAGAGACCAGTGTGGAAAGAAAGATTTCTGAGTTGCCTTCCAGGGCTGGCAGTCTATGATATTGTGATCAAATGCTTTCTAAGGAACCGGACAAGCATTTGAAAGATTTAAGAAATGCCTGCTTTGGGCTAGTCATGGTGGCTCACACCTGTTATCCTAGTACTTTGGAAGGCCGAGGTAGGAGGATTGCTTGAGGTTAGGAGCATGAAACCAGCCTGAGCAAGAGTGAGACTCCATCTCTACTAAAAATACAAAAATTAGCCAGGCATGGTGGTACATGCCTGTAGTCCCAGCTACCTAGGAGGCTGAGGCAGAAGGATTGCTTGAGCTCAGGATTTGAGGTTGCAGTGAGCTATGATGACACCACTGCACCCTACCCAGAGTGTCAGAGCAAGACTCTGTCTCAAAAAAAAAAAAAAAAAAGCCAGCACAAAGGCAGACAGATCCTATACTCAGAGACTGATACAGGAGCAACTAGATCTCCCCATGCTTGAACTTCAGCTCGACCCTCTTGTCTTTTTATTACATGGGCCAATAATTTTTATTTTACTTTGACCAGTTCAAGCTACACTTGTTTTACTAATAACCCAAAAAGTCTTGAATAATACATATTTTGGTCAGGAAAAAAAAGCCCTTATTCAATTTCTACTAATTAGGTATTGCGGGTGTAAGCAGAAGCAATATATGTCATGGTCATTTTCCTTGAGTGATTGACACTGTTGGTACCTTAGGTTTCCTCAGGTAGTGACATTTTATGACTCTGGGTGGAGGAGCAATCCAACCCACCCCACAGACACCCACGCTGCTCCTCATCCTTCCTCCACCGCCTCGGGGCTCTCACCTGGACATTTAGCCTCTGCCCAGGACCTCATGTCATGCTCCAGCCAAACCTCAGGGTCAGAGAGAATAAGAGTCTTTGCCAGGACCGCACAACTAATAAACCGTGCAGGCCAGACGTGGAAGAGACAGACTTAATTCTCTTTCCCTTGCCCCATCCCCAAATTTATCTTGAAACTTCCTATCTCTGCATTTCCATTCCACCATATAGGCCGCCATCCTCCCTCACCTGGCCCGGACCACTGTGACAGTCTCCGCTTCTATCCTTTCTTTCAACTCTGTTCCCCTTAAATTATCCCACTGAATGATCTTCCTAAAACACAATCATCACCCCCTTATTAAATCCTTCATTGGTTTCCCAACTCTATTTAGAGGACAGTTCAAACTCCCTAGCTTTGCCCTGAAAGCCACAGATGGTCTGATGCTGCTTCTTCTGCAGCTTCACTTCCCATTAGTCTCCCCAGTACCACCTCTGCTCTCTGGACTCCAGATGCCTCGCTTTCATCCAGTTTTCCAAACATGCCAAGCTGGTTCCTGCCTCGGAGCCTTTGCACGTTCTGTGATGCTCTCACTCCACTCCCCGCCTGGCTAATTTCCTCTTTTCCTTTAGGACTCAAATGTCATTTTGTCAGTAAAGCTGTGACCCTCACCACGACCACGTTAGTCTCATTTCCAGAACCTGGCTATTTTATTTCACTGTCCTCCCCACAGCTGGAAGTTACCTTGTTTATTTATTGACTTATTTATAGTATTCAACCCCACTAGGATATAAGCTAAGTGAAAACTGAGGCTTGACCTGTTCTGTAGTTCAGGGTATTCTCAGCATCTAGCAGCGTGCCAGGACTGTGGAAGATGCAGACCAGTAATGAATGTTTGCTGGATGTACATATGAATCAAAGTGGAGATGGTATGATTCTGACTCAGATCTGTGTAAGTTTCAGGAGACTTACAACAACAACTCTGAGAAGATTCCCAAACTTATAGTCAATAATTCTGTTCTTCATTGGGTTACATGAGAAACATCATCTCCCCCATTTTGGGATTGCCATGGTGTCCTGTGAGGCTCAATTAGAAAATTTGTGTGTCGTGGAAACAACCCAAGTGTCCATCAATACATGAGTGGATTAATAAAATGTGGTATACGTATATCATGGAGTACTATTCACCTTTAAGAAACAATGGTGATATAGCACCTCTTGTATACTCCTGGATAGAGTTGGAATGCATTCTACTAAGTGAGGTATCCCAAGAATGGAAAGACAAGGACCACATGTCCTCACCATCAAATTGGTATTAACTGATCAACATATTCTACTAAGTGAGGTATCCCAAGAATGGAAAGACAAGCATCACATGTACTCACCATCAAATTGGTATTAACTGATCAACATATAAGTGCACATATAAGAATAACATCTATTGGATGTTGGGCAGGGGGGAGGGGACGGGTATATGCATACACAAAGAGTGCAATGCGCACCACCCGAAGGATGGACATATTTGAAACTCGGGCTTGGGGGGGGGTGGGCAAGGGCAACATACATAACCTAAACATCTGTACCCCCCATAATATGCTGAAATAAAAAAAAAAAAAGAACACAAAAATAAAAAGAAAAAAAGAAAATTGGTGTGTCACAATTGAAACATCGAGAGAGAATACAAAAAGGTTCATAACATATACCAGGTGTAACGAATTATTACATGTATATCCAGGGAGCCCCTGGCCT
>CAUYSK010070631.1:0-11468 GCA_963575035.1 Avahi laniger
AGGCTGACGCCACGGCACTCTAGCCCAGGCAACACAGTGAGACTCTGTCTCAAAAAAAAAAAAAAAAAATTATTGACCTTAAAATAGGTATTACTGACTCTTAAAATAGGTATTAATATAATTTATTATATAGAAATTATACTTTAATAAAATGTATCATAAATTATATTATTTCAGAAAATATTATAAAGAAACTTAGCAATACTACTAATTTAGAAGTTAGATCAATTCTTGAAATGAACAATGTTAGAAAAATCACTTCCCTTTTGGTAAGTGGGATGGAGTGGATGGTTTAGAGACAGAAGAAATATATATAAGATATATCAAATATTCTGTTAACATATCAATAATATATACTTATTATAGAACAATGGCTCTTAGAAAATTCACTAAGTTTTTGCCAACTCTGTGAACAAATATTTAACAGATCAGACTCATATTGTATCAGCTGCTGAAGTTGTAAATTTTCAGTTCTGATGTCTAATACTTTGTCTTTTTAAACTACTCTTTTTAGTTTAAAAGATGAGAAGGAAAAAAATAGGAAGTATCAGCAAATAGCTGTGGAGAAATACTTTTATACTGTACACTTAATTATTCCTCTAAGAAACAGCACCTCTCTAAGGGAAAAATACATAAATTCTATGGGAATGCACATGAAGGAAGAGTGAAGACTTGCTCTAGTTTTAAGTATTTGTAATTTTTAAAATTAAATAATCCATTTTGCCTTTAGGACCCAGGTTCTCATCTCCTCTCTTTGACTTCAAATACTGAAATTTATGTAAGTAATCAATGAAAGAATAAAAAGAAAAATAATCTGATCTGAAAACCCAGATTAAAGACAAATCTCACATTTGGTTCTTAACAGCTTATCAAATTAAACGCTATGTAACCAAATCCTCACAAGCAATCAACAATCAACTAAGAGGTCAAGTTTTATACAGTATTATCTCCTAGAGGCAAATCAAGAATGCATAGGAGGCCGGGCGTGGTGGCTCATGCCTGTAATCATAGCACCCTGGGATGCCGAGGTGGGCGGATTGTTTGAGATCAGGAGTTCGAGACCAGCCTGAGCAAGAGCGAGATCCCGTTTCTACTAAAAATAGAAAGAAATTAATCAGACACCTAAAAATATACAGAAAAAATTAGCCAGGCATGGTGGCACATGCCTGTAGTCCCAGCTACTTGGGAGGCTGAGGCAGAAGGATTACTTGAGCCCAGGAGTTTGAGGTTGCTGTGAGCTAGGATGACGCCACGGCATTCACTCTAGCCGGGGCAACAGAGTGAGACTCTGTCTCAGGAAGAAAAAAAAAAAAAAGAATCCATAGGAACCGTCCCAATCATCTGACACCTGGAGACACTGGATGATTACTCTGTGGAAACGTACGGACAGTAAGTGTATAGGATACTACAGACCACTCTGCAGAAATCACTAGTATGCACTTTGAATAGTTAAAGTTAATATACACTTAGGCAAAGATTTTTCAATACCAAATTTTTTTTTAAAATTTAAAAACATATACAAATGATGGCCTCATAATAAGCCAAGAAAGAAAACAGACAAAAAATAGAAAGTCACCTTGTTTATTAGAAGATGAACAGAGTCGTTTGAAAAAGAATCACAGTAGGTACAAAGGGATCGAAATACTTTGTTTTACGTCAGGTTTTGAAAGTCTATATGTTAAAAATGATTCTCACTTACCGAGAAATATTGCTCAGCTTCAAGCTGATCTTGTAGTTCTCGCATCTGTCCTTCATTTCCTCTATACTGTCTTCAAATAAAAGGAAAAATAGCAAATCAATGTTCCTGTTTATACTAGACTTCACATTATTCTTAGTTTGTTAAAGTTGCTAAAATAAAAAAAGGTTTACTAAAATACTGTTTGTTTTTAAAAAACATACTTCAATAAGAGGGGAAAGCAAGAATAATAAATTGATAAAGGAAGAGGAATGTAGATAAAGAGACAACTATATGTATCTAATACACACGTAAACACAACTCACATAGAGAAGAACAAACTCGAAAAGACAGAGAAACACCATGCAACGCAAAGACACAGACTTCCAGGGATTAATAATTTATCTGCAGCTACTAGGCTTTCACATTAGATAGCAGTAGCTTTGTATTTTCAGTAACTAAAAAGGAATGTGGGGAAAAAAAGGCATGTGTGGTTGATATGAAGTAGGTAACAAATGTCCACCGAATGATGAGTAAGTTATTCTGGGAGAGGAAAAATATAAAAAAACATTACTTGGTGAAAATGGAAGCTCTAAAAGGGGAAAAGAATTTCACCAGTATAAACCCAACTTAATCAAAACTAACAATTGTATCCAAGAATGACTGTGTTGTAAATGAAGCTGGCAAGTGAAGGTATCATAAAACAAATTTGGAGGAAATAAAAACGTATGACTTGGTATAACATATACTCATCTCTTAAATTTTTGAAACGTCCTTGTACAAATTCTGAAAGCAATACTGACACCTTGCTTTGTATTCATTTCATGTAAGCAGGCATATCACATCTCAAATGTAATAGAAAAATAAAAAACACACTTTACATTCCGACATGAACCAAAGAAACAAAACAAAACAGAGTCACCATGTCTTATTTAAGTCTCTTAAAAACATAAAGTCAGCAGCCTTGATAATCTCCTTTTTGTATCCCTTTAAATATTTGTATTTTTTATTTAGTGAGCTGGTCTTTCCAAAGCCCGAACTCCCTTGCAAACTTTCTTTGCAAGAAAATTCTTTGATTTCTAAATTCTTTTTCCTATCTTTCTTTCACAAACTCTTTAAGTACATAAATCTGTACACACATAAAATATCAAACACATAAGCCACTGCCGAACACAAAAAAGAAAGAAATCACAATGTTATTTTCAAGACTTACTTTGTAAGCTGAGCTAACTCAAATTCTAATAACCTCTTTGCTTCCAATAAAGTATTTATTTCCTGTTTCATCTGCTTTTCTAAACCCTTTAAATTGTCTGCCTCAAATGCTTGACTCTTCAGTTCACTTTGTAACAACAGTCGCTTATTTGATTCCTGCTCCAACTGCAGGGTTAGATTCTTAACCTATGAATGAGAAAAATAATTGGGATCTTAAATCTCTTTAATAATGTATTAGACATTATTTGAAAGAACACTCATCAAATCACAAGTAACATTATTATAATTCATTATACTAATAGAAAACATTAGTGTTCTAAAGAGTATCTATTATTCTATATGTTTATTACTGAAGATTTACTATTGTGTCAAATTATATCAAATTTCAGACATGAGATCACTTAGGAAAAAAAAAAATCTGGTTTCTTTCTACTCCAACCAGCATGGAAATTTTGGAGTTCATACAAAGTAATCATAAAAGCTACTTTTAGCTGGGTGCAGTGGCTTGTGCCTGTTAGTCCCAGCTACTCGGAAGGCTGAGGTGGGAGGATTCCTTGAGGCCAGGCGTTCAAAGCTGCAGTGAGCTATGATCATTACTATCAACAGCCACTGCATTCCAGGCCTGGGCAACATAGCGAGACTACATCTCTATTTCAAAAAAAAAAAGACAGGCACAGTGGCTTATGCCTGTAATCCTAGCACTCTAGGAGGTCGAGGCAGGAAGATCACTTGAGGTCAGAAGTTCGAGACCAGCCTGCTCAAGATGCCAGACCTCTGTCTCTACTAAAAAATACAAAAAAATTAGCTGGTGGTGCACACCTGTAGTTCCCGCTACTGGGGAGGCTGGGGCAGGGGGATCGCTCCAGCCTAGGAGTTTGAGGTTTTAATGAGCTATAATCACACCACTGCACTCTAGCCCTGCTGATTCTGTCTCTAAAAAAAAAAAAAAAAAGGAAAGAAAAAAGCCACTTTTGGGGGGACATTCCAAAGGGGTATTTAAATTTACTTGTTCGTTCATAAATGTTTATGTGCTCTAGTCTACAACCCTCCAATCTACATAACAAATTGAATGTATATTTAATTCAATTCAACAATTACTTATCAAATGCTTTTTAGGTACCGGGATCAATGAACTCAAAGTTCTTATAATGGTTTACAATGTCCTTCGTGATCTCCTTTCTACTCTCTAATCCTATCATTGTCCATTCTCTAGAATCCAATATTCTTCAGATCCTCAAATGCAATAAACTCTCCCTCGCTTCACAGTTCTTGCACAAGCTATTCCTTCTGCTTTTACCTCTTTATCTATTCATTCTTTAGCTCTTAACTTAAATGTCACACCCTTAGCAAAGCCTTCTTTAACTCCTCCCCAATGCGATTAGTCATACACTTCCAATTATTTGTCATGCTTGTAATTATTATTTTAATATCTTTCTCTCTTGGCTGTCAGTTCCAATAAAGTCAAGACCATACCTATACCTTATTCATCTCAGTAACCCCAACTTCTAGCACAGAGCCAGGCAAATCACAGATGGTCAAAAATTATGTTTTTAAAATGACCAAATATTACCTTTAAATTTTCAATATACATTGAAAATTGCATGCTGCTTCTAATGGGTTATCTCTAAACTCTCTTCTTTCTAGTATATTCTATATACCACCGTCAGATTAATTTTCCTAAAATAATGTTTTCACCCATACTTCCCATGCAAGTTTTAAAAAGTATCCATACTTTGACCCCCAAGTTTCTCAGTTGACTACTCAACATGTCTCTTCTTCTCTGGTCAGATTAAGTTCTTTTTTGTCCCTACTTACCCATCTTCTTATCCATTTAATACCCACTGTTACCCATACCTTTATTGATAATATTCCCTCTACCAAGACAAGCTCTGAGTCTCAAACCATCACTTTCTGAGGTCTTACTCAACCTTTAAAATCTAGGTAACATGCTACCCCTCCTTGTGAAGGCTTCTCTACATTCAATCTTAGAAATAATTTTTAAAATACATATAGTAACTACCAGGATATAACGGCATTTTATCTTTTTATTAACTGTTTTATAAATGTGTACGCCATGCTTTCTTTCAATCTAAGCCAGTAAAGATTGCAGTTTAACACTTTTTAAAATCTAAGAGCAATACTCTTTCTTTGGGATTATAGGACACCTTATAATAAAGAGTTGTTTTTTTTTTAAAGTAGACAGTCAGTTTCTTCAGGGGAGGAACTATGACACTTCAATATAATTGTAATGTCACAGCGCAAAATGGTATAGACCCTAACAGGGTGTTTAATAACTATTCGAAGATGAAAATTCTAGATGTTAGGATGATCAGAGAGTAGTGAACATAGATACATGTGGGTTATTTCAAATCTCCTCCATGGCGTTTAAATTATAAATAACTCTTCATCATAACATAAGATTGTTTCTCTTTTAAAGATAAACAAATTCAGTACTATTTTTCTTACTTCTTCCTCCATCCTTTCTTTATTTTCAGTCAAATGCTCTAGCTTCTGCTGAGACTGTTTCAGATCAACATCCAGCATGGAACATTGTTTCTCAATCTGAACAACCCTATTTTCAGCCTTCTCTCGAGCTTCTCTCTCTTCCTTCAGCTTTTTTTCCATCTCTGTGAAAGCAAAAAGTTACATTTACAGAAAAAGCATTTTAACGTATTTCACTTTACATGGGCTGTAAATTGGTTTCAAATGTCTCCAATGTTTTTATCCTGGGACTCTATCAGAGCTATTAATTATAGAAGTTCTCACATTATTTGAATTATTTGTGTAGTAGGAATTTCTACAATAAGGGAGTTATAAAATAAAATCTTCTAATCCAGCCTTTCCCAATGATACGAAGAGCACCTAAAACTGGAGAGAGAAAGAAATGGCATAGGAAGCTTTAGAAGATAAATAAAAGTATGGGAGAAGAAACTGATGACATATAAAAAAATTGACAGCCCAACTGAGGTTGGAAATAATGCACCCATTTATCTGAAGTGAAGAAAGTGGCTGGTTGGTCTTAACTAGGGTTGTGTTTCTAGATGTAACACAGTAGAAATACAAAGGAATGAAGAAATTGAGGGTGCAAAGCAAGAAAGCAAATGAATTAACAGTGAGGTCTGGAATGGATCAGGGAGAAAAACCAAGGAAAGGGCTGAAAAACTGGGAGAAAACAGATTCTACAAACTTTTATAGGGAATAGCAGAGTGAGGGAACTAGACAGTGAAATTGTGATTTAAAACAATAGAAGGCATTAAAAAAAGGGCACCTTTTTCCTAGATTATAATTTCTATGTGCTATATTCCTATAAAATGAAGTTTTGATTAAAAAGATATTTTTGTAGTCATTATTTAAAACCAATCTTGTAAAAAATATTAAAACCAACACTTACCACACATTGCAACAGACTTTGCCTCTTCAATAGATTGATGTTTGTCAGTTAAACGAGCTTTGGTTACTTTGTGCTCATTTACCTCTTGTTCTAACCGTTGTTGTAATGATTTAAGTTTGTAGTTTAAATCTATCTCTAAATTATTCTTTTCCTGTGAAATGGAAATGAGAGTCATGTAATAAGCTGTGCAAAAGGCATGTTATTAAATCTTACATCTAATAACCCATGAGAAATAAATGTCCTACTTTTAAAATCATAATCGACACATATAACTAAAAGCAAACTATCACCTTAACTTTACCCCCTTCCCTTCTCATTTGAATCATTAACCCATGGCTGATGGCAGAGCAAGGTTGTACTGGTGGACAGTTCACCGATAGGATCAGAAATGCACAGGACAATTTTTCAGTTTATTTTTGCCGCCACTTTAAGAATATATTAAATTATTTTTATCAACATTTGCATCTATACTCACATTTACTTTGACTAAAAAAAAAAAAAAACCAAACCGACAAAGCATCCCACGGCAAGTCACTGAGATGGGAAGGGAGACCAAGTCAAAATATATTCCATTTCTGTTTGGGTACCTCTTCTACTCTTTCTTCTTTTATCCTATGTCCATATTTACACAAGTTAGGCCATCACGAACTATTCTAATTGCTACAAAACATGTCCAGAGGACAAGATAAGTAGTGGTGTTTCTGATAATATATTTGAGGTTTCAGTGAACCGCTGACACTTCAGGGAGGCACTGAAAAAGGGAGAGTTAGATCTGTATATTATTTGTTTAGTCCTTTTCCTTAGTAAGGGATGTAACAGAGGATAACCAACGAAATTTTTGATTGTTAAGAAAATTCTAAATGCAAAGGCCAGTCACTTTATGCACTTTTCTATTTTGAAAACTCTTACCAACAAAACAGAACAAGTATGCATGGTCTACTATATATTGAATCCTTGTTTTCCTTTTCCATAATGCCTATAGTAATGCCTATAGTAAGATGAAGTCCAGCACCTTCATCTTACCCATGTACAAAGAAAATGGGAAAAAAAATTCTTTTTGAAAAGGTATTTCCAAAACCAAAGCAATTTGTGATGATATGTTAACATCAAACATCTAATGCTCTCTAGGGTAAAAACAAACAAAAATAACACAAAATCAAAACCCTAAATAAGACACACATATATCTCCAAATATCAACTGACCAAACATAAAAACTTTTAGAAATGTAACTACATAAACATTAAGAATGAAAGCTATTTTATAAAACCACCTTGTCATCTTAGGTAACTCAGTAAATACTATCTCATAATTAGTACATGTTAAATCATTTACCTTTTCTGAATGATTAAGCATGTCTTGAGCATCTTTTCTTTCTCCTTCCACTCTTTCAAGATTATGTTTGAGATGCTTCACCTCCTCTTGCAAAGATGTAATTCGAGCTACCAAGCAAGAAAAAGTTCAAGTCCATAGTCACTGAAAGAAGTCTTTTTGTTCAGTGTGACCATTTAGTTTTTTTAAAAAGTGTATTAAATTTCCTGATAAGATAAAATTTATTAACTGTTTTCTCGGTAGGTTACATAATAAACACAATATACAGTAATAAAAATGTTAATGCTAATTGTATATCCTCTACTGCATGTTTCTTATTTTACAAGTGGCCAAAGAGATAAAGTCTCAGCTTGGGCTAGAAACCAGATCCACGTCCTTATTGAGTGCTCTCTCCTACCATGTTAAAGGTGAGACCTTTTAGTCAATTAAGGCACGTATTTATTAAGTGCCATGTATGTGCCAGACACTCTGCAAAGTGTTTAATAAAATTACATTTAAACTTACTGGAGCCAAACTTCAATTTTATAGAAAACTAAGTTTTAGGAATTCAAGTCTCTAACAAAGCTTAGTTTTAACTTAACCTGAGGCTCAGGCCATGCAACGGTAACAACTCATATATTTAGTAACTGCCTCCTCATTAAAATATGCATTAACCTTATAGGTTTTAAATGCATAAGTAATTAACAAACACACAAATTCAATACATGTATAATCCAACTTAAACGAATATAATAATAATTATATTGTCTAGCTCAAACTTAAGTCTTTATTTTCATACTTTGTGATCCAAGGTGGCCTAGGATTTGACAGAGGATTGGATGAAGCACCCTGAAGGACCAGGAAAAATTCTGTACTACTCGAAGTACAGTTTAACTTATTGTACTTGCCCCAATCTCGAATGTACTCTATCAACCTCCCGTATTTTAGTATTTCTAAAGCAGTTGTTTAATAAACAAATGAATATTAAATCTTCGGCACCTGATAATGCTTATCTGTTAGATCAGTTCTAGAATCTAGAGAACAATAAAATAGATAATTTTAATCACACACATGATATTATTTTTGTGTTAGAATATGTTCATGTAGGAGAAAGAAACACCTGCCAGTTTCTTTCAAATGACCAAAATAAAAAGTATGTGTGTGTTTGTATGGACAGAGATAAAGCAAATGTGCCAAAATGTTTAAATGTTGAAATGCTATTTAAAAAATTGTTCCTCCTGTATTTATAACAACAGATTTTGAAAATCTGTACAAAGATAGTAAATTCAGATTAAGCTTTGAATTTTTCATGTAGAAGAAGCTTAGTATAAACCAATTCCTAAGAAGACAAGGTAATAAAAATATATGTGTTGAATAGATTACAGATTCCTAACAACTGTATGAAAGACACATTAAGTATATTTTCTTCATTTACTCTATATCTAAAAAGACACACTGGGAATAAACCATAACTTGTTTGTGTAATACATGCAAAAAGAGAAGCTAAATACACGAAAAATACAAAAACACAGTGGAAGACATAAGAACCAAAACATGAGGTATCATAAACTAAGTGGATTAAAACAACAAAGCTTCTAAAAGCTAATAGAGGATAACAACTTCGTAACCTATTCCAAAATTTCTATAGGCCACACTAGATACAGAACTAACCATTAAAGAAAAACTAGGCCACGTCAAATACAGGAAATTAAGGCCTCCCATTTATCCAAATCAGCATTAAAGAGTGAAAAGGGTTCCACTGCACAGTAGGGTGACTACAGTTAGTAACATATTGTATATCTTAAAACAGAGGTTTTTGAACGTTCTCTTCACAAAGAAATGGTAAATGTTTGAGGTGATGGATATGCTGATTGCCCTAATTTGATCATTACATCTTATATACATGTATAAAAGTATCACACTATACCTCGTAAGTATGTACAATCATTATGTACCAATTAAAAACAAAATTTAAAAAAAAGTAAAAAGGCAAATCACAAAGTGGGAAAAGACAATTGTGATACATATATTTGTAAAGGAGAAATATCTAGGATTAGCATAAAAATCTCATACGGACCAATAATAAAAAAGGCAAACAACTCAATAAAAAAAATGGGCAAAAGACTTGAGGAGCACATCACAAGCAGCCAATACACACATAATAAGTTGTTCAATCTTAGATGTCAGGGAAATGCATATTAATCCACAAGGAAATACTATTACATACCACCGGATTGGCTACATTAAGACTGACAATACTTAGTAAGGATGAGTATTATCCTTGATGAGGATGTGGAGCAACTAGAGCTCTCATACTGCTAGTGAATATAAATTTGTGCAGCTATACCTTGAAATACCTGGAAGTATTTACTAAAGGTAAATATCTATATGCCCTATGACCCTGCCGCTCCTGTGTACTGGGTATAGACCCAATAGGAAGCACATGTATGATTACCAAAAAATATGTACAAGAAAGTTTGTATCAGCACTATTCAAAATAGCCCCCAAATGGAAATAATCAGAATCTCTATTCCCACAGAATGATTGGTAAGTAAATTGCAGTGATTATATACAGTAAATGGAATACTATAAGCAAGGAGAAAGAACAAACTACTGCCATATACAACAGTACAGAAGACCCTCACAAATATGTTGAATGAAATAAGCCAGATACAAAAGAGTGTGTATTGCTTGATTCCATTTATAAAAAGTTCAGAAACAAGCAGAACTAATTTATGGTGTAAAAAGTCAGAACAGTGAATATTTAGGAGGGGGAAAAAGGTTAGTGACTGAAAGGAAGCCCAGGGGACTTCTGGGTTGCCGGTAATGTTCAATTTCATGATCTGGATTCTTATTAATGTGGTTGTGTTCATGTTGGGAAAATTCCTCTAGATGTGCATGTTTGATTTGCTGTATTTTACTACGTGCATATATGTTAAGTTTCAGCAAAAAAAGCCAAAAAACCCCCCAAAATCGAAAAAAAACTCACTTAAATCTAAGTATGGGCCAGGCACAGTGGCTCACGCCTATAATCCTAGCACTTTGGGAAGCTGAGGATGAAGGATCACTTGAGGCTGGGAGTTTGAGACCAGCCTGGGCAATAGTAAGACCTTGTCTCTACAAAAAATTTAAAAAAATTAGCCAAGCCTGGTGGCACATGACTGTAATCCTAGCTACTCAGGAGGCTAAGGTGGGAGAATCACATGAGCCCAGAGTTGAGGTTGCAGTGAGCTATGTGATGATGCCACTGCATGCTAGCCTGGGTAACAGAGAGATCCTGTCTCCAAAATGAAAAAAAAAGAAAAAAATCTAAATATGTTAAAATACCCAAATAAAATATGAAATCTACAAAAAGGCATAAATTTGAGGCCCAACAACAACATATAAGCATTAAAAATAAATTAATGGGGGCCGGGCATGGTAGCTCACGCCTGTAATCCTAGCTCTCTGGGAGGCCGAGGCGGGCGGATTGTTTGAGCTCAGGAGTTCGAAACCAGCCTGAGCAAGAGCGAGTTCCCGTCTCTACTAAAATTAGAAAGAAATTAATTGGACAGCTAAAAATATATAGAAAAAATTAGCCGGGCATAGTGGCACATGCCTGTAGTCTCAGCTATTCGGGAGGCTGAGGCAGAAGGATTGCTTTAGTCCAGGAGTTTGAGGTTGCTGTGAGCTAGGCTGATGCCATGGCACTCTAGCCCGGGCAACACAGTGAGACTCTGTCTCAAAAAACAAAAACAAACAAAAAAAAAATTAATGGGCAAGATATAACAAGAAAATGAATATTAAGAAAAAAATCTCAAGGTCAGATACATTTAATCACTTATGATGCAAATTCTCATCCACCAAGAAGATACAGAAATCATAAAACTTTACACATCAAA